>VZTO01018463.1:1762-39087 GCA_013400615.1 Syrrhaptes paradoxus | reverse complement strand
GAGATAGGAAAAAGAAAAAAAAAAACAATAAGAAGAAACCCCAAAACATTCCCCCAACAAACTTACAGGAATTTATAGAAAGGTAAGGCTGGTGAGGTTACTGTCTCCATTGTCTCCCTTAAGTGAAGTTCTGAGATTTTCAAAATCAGTGCTTGTTTAGCAAGAGAAAGTTTGTTTAGGTCTGAAGGTCTGTTTTTGTATTTCTTCTCAAGGGAAAAGGGATATTTGGAAAGCTACTAAGTTGCATTTTCCAAAAAACCTCATTTGTCTCATCTATCCTTTTTTGAAGCAGTTGCCTGGAAGAGCAAAGAGTTGCACTAACACATAGTACGAGGAGCGAAGGGGAGAGGACACGTGCCAAGGTCACCTCCTCAGCAGTAGCGATGGCAAGCTTCACAGCAGTAGTATGCTACCTCCCTCTGATAAAAGATACCACTCACAGCTACTTTTTAAGAGCTATAAAAATCCAGTGCAGGCAGACATTAATTAAAGCAGTTCAGAGAGAAGTGCTGTGTGTCAGTCGTGGCAGGAGGTGACTGAAGGGCATGTAGCCTGTATGGGAGCAGAATGCCCATGGACAGAGTTAGCTAAAATATGTTAGTTTTTATCACCTCCAAGTTTGTCAGTGTACAGCACAGATGGTTTGCAGCTGGGGAGCCAGTCAGCACGCTTGTAAGGAAGCGATGTGACCTGTGTCACGAAGAAATGAGTGCCATAAGGAAGCTTTTCTTCGTGACTAGCCCAAATCTCTGTAGTTGACATTTAAGTCCATAACCTCCTGTCCTAGCTAGACTAGAAAGCAGACAACAAAAATCCCTCTTCTCTTCACCACCATATTTTTTTTATTTATCGCCTTGTCCCTCAGTTCTTTGTTTCCCTGAAGGCAGACAAACTCTTTTCTTCTGGGCTTTGCTTGGAAGCCACATTTCCATGCTGGTGTCCCCTGCAGAGCACAGGACTCACCTTCCAGAGTGGCAGGTCCTCAGCAAAAGAGGCAGTGAGGAGGACAAGGACCCATCTGGGCTTCCCTCAGCTCCCTTTCCTCCATGGTTAGGGCCAGGTAGGCTGGGACAGTTGGGGTTGTTACCCGAGTGCAAACCTGCCAGCTACAGCAATTTCTCCTCCTTGTCCCCTGCAGCATCTTGTCATGAGAAATAAGGTTTTGCTATGAACCCACTGACGAGCCACAGCTGGTGGTGAAACACAACCAACTAAAGTATGATGGCTAGCAGGAAGACTTTCTGGTTGAGTGAAACTGGGGTCTTGGTGGCGTTGGCTGATGAGAAGCTCAACATGACCCAGCAGTGTGCGCTTGCAGCCCAGAAAGCCAACTGTGTCCTGGGCTGCATCAAAAGAAGCATTAGAAGCAGGTCGAAGGAGGTGATTCTCCCCCTCTACTCTGCTCTCGTGAGATCCCACCTGGAGTACTGTGTCCAGCTCTGGAGTCCTCAGCACAGGAAAGACATGGACCTGTTGGAGCAGGTCTAAAGGAGGGCCACAAAGATGATCAGAGGGCTGGAGCACCTCCCCTATGAGGACAGGCTGAGAGAGTTGGGGTTGTTCAGCCTGGAGAAGGCTCCAAGGAGACCTTATAGCAGCTACAGGAGAGATGGGGACGCACTCTTTATCAGGGAGTGTAGTGATAGGATGAGGGGTAACAGTTTTACGCTGAAAGAAGGCAGATTTAGATTAGATATTAGGAAGAAATTTTTCACTATGAGGGTAGTGAGACACTGGCCCAGGTTGCCCAGAGAAGCTGTGGATGCCTCATCCCTGGAGGTGTTCAAGGCCAGGCTGGATGAGGCTTTGAGCAACCTGGTCTAGTGGAGGGTGTCCCTGCCCATGGCAGGGGGGTTGGAACTCGATCTTTAAGCCGCTTTCAACCCCAACCATTCTGTGATTCTATGAAATAAAAATAATCCACTTTTTTAGCTCTTACATCTACCTACCTGTACTTACCTCACCTCTTGGTTTCTCTGTCCTAAGTTACAGCAGGGTTTCCACACTGCTGGTAGGAAGAGCACCTTCCAATAGTTCACTACACATTGGGAACCTTGAAAGCAGTGAAGCAGAACTGGGGGTATGAAGCTAATGGGGCTAAAGCCCAGCGGCATTAAGAGTCCTAATGCCCATTTACAAGGCAGAGGAAAAAAAAAAAAAGATACTTGGGTATTCTTGAGGGTACCATCTCGTGGTTGTCACCTACAGCTGTCATGCACAAAACATGTATTTGAAGGACTGTTGAGTTTTAAGTTTTCTCCCCCGTAACCAATTTGTTAAGAGACGGGCAGTCTAGTCTGGTATTTTCCAGGGCTCTCTAAGGATTTCTTAAGTTCTAATCTTACACCTAGGACTGACTCTAGTGTGGGGAAAATATCTGTAAAATTGAGCTGGTCTTTAAGACATCACAGCGCTTTGAGATGTGCAGCTGAACACCATCTAGTATTGCTACCCACATATCACAGGAGAACCAGAGGGGGAAAGAAGAGGGTGTAACACTTTTAAAACATATGGAAAGCATTACCCGAAGAGCATAAATCTGACATAAAACTATATACACATATTTGTAGCTCAGATGTGGGCCCTCCATAGCCCTTGCTAGACAAGTAGGGATAACGATTTTTTTATTCACAGTGCATTGAAAGGACGTCCCACTCTCCTTTTCACAACTTGCCCCCAAGAGTCAGTCTCTCTGCTTTTATTTATGGCTTAATGTCCCGGACAGAGTCAGGGCACAGAGCAAAAAGGGGAGAGCAATTGGCAGATCTCTGCTGATGCAAAGTATTGTTTGGCATTTTTCAAAGGACAATCAATTGGAAAGGACTTGCTGTTAATCGGTGTGAAACAGATACGTGTCAGTTCCCCACAGAGCACTACAATGCAAAACTGTCTTAGAGCAGCAGTTTTTTGTGGAGGGGGTTTGGACAGGCAGTATTTCTCTTGAGCCTGCATTTCTGACAGCTGCCTAGTACCTTTTTCCCAGACTTGTCACATTTGTGCTCAGATAGATTAACGTCTCCTCTCTTTTGCTCCTTAACTACTGCACAAGCTCTCATTTTTTAAGCAAAGAAAGGCAGAAGCCATATTTTATATCATACATAGCTGAAGCTGGAGTTTTTCCTAGACAAGGAAATGGTTATCTGAAGATGACATCTCTATTTTACAGTAAAAGCCTCCGTGTTCTTTTTTGCAGTTCTCTTTACTCCCCCCATCTCAGAAACTGAACTTATCCTATAGCTTGCAAAGAAAAATAATAAAAGAAAAATGTTTTTCTCTGTTTCCTGGCGACCAGCACCAGTGAGACCCCAGGTAGCATCACGCTGTGTAATTCAAGACAGAAACAAGCACTGTGATAGTTAAGTGGCTAGAGACGATGCAGCACTAACCTTGGTGCAGAACATCCTTGCCACAGCTGTTTGCTGTTCATGATGGAATTCACAGTGATAGAGGAATCTGTTTCAAATATGGGAAATTATGTTCTGTGCATGGCTTTTTGGTTTTGTTCTGGGTTGGGTTTTTTTTCGCCTTACTAAGCTGAACTATCTTGGCTCTCCTGCATTACCCTCTCTACCTGTAAAAGAGGGCACACCGTGGCTCCCTTAATAACTCACAGACAGCTGAATACATTGTCTTTGCATTTATCTCAACCTGCCTCTCCCTTTCTCCAGAACAATGTACCCCTGGGGGTCGAGAAAAGCCCTTATGACAATAACACAGCACTAGGCAGAAAAGAGAGAAAGGCATTTAAAATGGCTCGTATTCCCAAAGAACATCAAGGGGATGACTGTCTCAGATTGTGCAGATGAAGGCGGCAGTGTAGGTCTGGACTACTGTGGAGGCCTGAAGGAAAGAGGAAATCACAGAGCAGCAATGGGACCTGACCTACTGGTTCAGACTGGAGGTGCCTTTAAATCAGGACAGAACACTGCACACTGGCGAGGGCTCCTGGTAATTCCTTCTTACAGAGGCTCCCATTGCACGTGCAAAAGGCCCAGCTCCTCAAAGGCATTTAGCCACAGGGCCAGGGCAAGGAGGTACTTCTAAAGGCTAACCACATTGTCTTCACTCTAAAAAACCCACCAAAACCATGTTACAGATAGTGTGGAGTTCAGACACTCCTTAGGGAGCCAGAGCAATAGAAACGCAACAGGAAGACAGCTTCCCATCCCTGCCATTACTGAATACCAAACAGAAAAAAATGCAGGAAGCCCACAGGGATACGTTGTCTTCAGTCCTGCCAGTCATGGATGTGACAGCTGGGACCTTTACAGACTGTCAAAGGAGGGAAACCAAGGAACTCCAAATGCCAAGTCTGTCAGCAGCATAATTAACGTGTCATGTATGGTCTGCTCAGAAATACAGCACTTACTCCACCTCCAACTGCCAGACTATCAAAAATGCTGCTCAGCTGGTAATTCCTCTACCTTGCAATAAATTCTAAGTTACTGCAAAGCCAAGAAAAATGCAAACTGTAGTGTTTGGGAAGACAGAAATCAGTTTGTAGACCATGGGGAAGGCAAGCTAACCTACCTCAGGGGCTGCTGGTACTCCCGTTCCAGAAGAGTGTCTCCAGAAGCATATACCCAGTCATACTCTTAGAAAAGCACATCCATTTCACACTGACAAAACACCTGAAACAAAAGGATGAAGGCAAATTCTGCAGGGAACTCATAAACCAAGACAGGTTTGGGGACCTCAGCAGCTGGAGTGAGCTTCCCACTAACCTGCAAGAACCAGTCAGGTTGATGCAGGTGGCATCAAGTGTCAGGTAAAAGGGAAAATTTTTCTCCCCAGTCTCTGGCAGCGTACCTTGGGCAAACTTACAGATGTAAAGTGACAAGTGACGGAAAGAAAAATCCCATATTGTGAAAGCCAGCCCACACAAAGAGGCATGGCAATGCTCTCCCTCTGCAGACAAAATGTATGTGCATGGTTTAGTGCAGGACGGTCCTAGCATAGGTAAGATACTTGGGGCAATCTAGAGGAATGCTCAGGTTGAGCAAAATCTAAGTTTTGATTTCAAAAAAGGTAGATCTGTAGCCATCAAGACTGATCAACACAACCAGGCCAAGGACAGCACCTGAATCCACCAAGAGCCTCAGAACAACAATTCAAGTATACCTGAGCAAACTCGCTATCCCATTGCTTAGAAGTAGTCTTGCTGCCAGCATGGGTTCTTCCATGGCTGATCTCTGACAGACAGACCAGGGAAGGCACTGGAAAGGGAAACTCAGAGGGTGAGGTCCAGGTGTTACTGTAAGGAATGATGGACTCACAAGGACAGGGTGAGACACAGGGAAAGAAGAGAAAAAGCAGGCATGCAAAAAAGGAAAAAAGAGCTTCAACAGTGGTAAGCCTGGTAAAAGCACAATTTTTTACTGAAGTAAAAATTAACAGTGAATAAATACACAAAAGTTTTAAGTATAGACTGGCAGAATATTTAAAATCATAATCATAGAAAAATAATCTATTTCTGCACAGTAAATATACCACTTCCTCTCCTCTTTCAGGTTGACTTAAAATTATGCTAGGTAAGTATATTTTACAAACAACAAAGAATCTTAGTTAAGAAAATATTTATGAAGGAAGTTTTCCTTCTATTTCTGAACAAGTGATTTGGAAAAAAAAAACCCACAAAACTCTTCAGTGATACCACTGGCTCCTTAAATTTAGAGGACCTGTAGTCCAATTCCTGTCTCAACATAATTTTCTCATCTCAAAAAATAGAAAAGACAGCAGCCCTGTGGTCAGCCCATCAGTTCCACTAAACAAGGACAGCTTCATCAGTAGAAAGGGAGAAAACCAAAGCAGAATGAAGAGGTGAGACAGACACCTTGTATTCCTGATTGTTGAAAAGGAGTTTCTGAGACATGGAAAGAGCTCTCACCACCCTGATCAGATGGCACTAAAGACAGGAGATAGTACTATCTGAACACATGCTCAAAATGCTTTGGAGAGAAATAGTTACATCCAAGCTGCTGCTGTAGACAGGAGATTCTTGCTGAGATTACAATCAGCTGTGTGAATGAGATCAGAGACAGAACACATTTGACTACATCAGTTTTTTGTTAAGACCTCTCAGTGGTACAGGAAAGGAATAAAATTGCCCTTAAAATGAAAATGGTCTCATTTGCAGCAATGTAGTAAGTAGTATTTATCATGAAACTTTGACTCCTTGTGCTCCGGCTGCTACTGCAGCTCGTCTGGGATGGCATTAATGTATCACTTCTCCATGGCTCCTACTTATCTCGAACAGTCTCTGCTACAAACAGGTTTTTCACCCCTGTGAAATTTCTTGAATTATCTGATAAGGGAGAGTTCAGCCACAATCACAGCAGGTCCATGATTCTGCACAAATGTTATAATAAAATACAGGTCAACTGTGCCATATGCAGTAGTGTGAATTATGCTTTCAGGGTTTTACTGAAACTTTACAGAAACCTATAAAAGCTGAGCATAGCTTCATCATTCAGGAGAAGCACACTCAACTCATACAATCAAAATAACCAAAAATAATTTCACAGAAAGCAGTATGTATTTTTAAAAAGTTATATTTAACTAAGGTCTAGCACCAGGCAAAAACTATGACTATTTAAGAAAGTCAGACAGCAGCACATTTTAAAAAAACAATAGTAATAATTAGTACACACTAGCTTATACTTTAAAATCATTTTACAAAAACATGAATTAATGGAGCCTCACACAACACCCTTGTGAAATAGTAAGTATTATCATCATAGAATCACAGAATGGTTTGGGTTGGAAAGGACCTTAAAGATCATCTAGTTCCAACCCCCTGCCATGGGCAGGGACACCCTCCACTAGACCAGGTTGCTCAAAGCCTCATCCAGCCTGGCCTTGAACACCTCCAGGAATGGGGCATCCACAGCTTCTCTGGGCAACCTGGGCCACTGCCTCACCACCCTCACAGAAAAAAATGTCTTCCTAATATCTAATCTAAATCTACCCTCTTTCAGCGTAAAACTGTTACCCCTCATCCTATCACTACACTCCCTGATAAAGAGTGCGTCCCCATCTCTCCTGTAGGCCCCCTTCAGGTACTGGAAGCTGCTATTAAGTCTCCTCGGAGCCTTCTCTTCTCCAGGCTGAACAACCCCAACTCTCTCAGCCTGTCCTCATAGGGGAGGTGCTCCAGCCCTCTGATCATCTTCGTGGCCCTCCTTTAGACCTGCTCCAACAGGGTCCTCTGGACTCTCACTCCAACAGGTCCACATCTTTCCTGTGCTGAAGACTCCAGAGCTGAACACAGTACTCCAGGTGAGGTCTCATGAGAGTGTAGTAGAGGGGAAGAATCACCTCCTTCGACCTGCTGCTAATGCTTCTTTTGATGCAGCCCAGGACACAGTTGGCTTTCTGGGCTGGAAGTACACATTGCTGGGTCATGTTGAGCTTCTCATCAATCAACACACCAAAGTCCTTCTCCTCAAGGCTGCTCTCAAGCCATTCTCTTCTCAACCTGCCTTTGTGCCTGGGATTTTCTCAACCATTTTAGTCCCATTTTAGAGACAAGTAAACAGGCATGGAGAGAACATGACCTGCTCACCAGCATACACGTCACATCTAGGAACAGAACACTAGATTTCCAGTTTTCTGCCACACATGGTCTGACCTCTTAAAAGATGCTGGTCTTTAAGTAAAACTTGTTTCCTCTCATCCCTTTTAACACACTTGACCCCATTTCAGTCTGGTATGAAAAGGTACCCACCAAAAGCTCTTCATGATAAGGAAGGGGAAGTAGGAAATAACATTTTTTTATAGACTGTGTGTTGCTGGAAGCTGTTTAAGAAAAGACGACATGGGTGCTTCCACACTTCCAGGGTCAAAGGGTGTTGCTTCTCATCAAGAACCTGCCACCAGGAAACTCACTGAGGCCTATATACAATGCTGATACGTAAAGTTTCCCTGCCACTTCCAAACAAGGAATCTCTCTCTGGCAGGGAGTCTTCTCTGAGAAGAACTCATATGAATACAGCTGCACTGAAAGCACAGACATTTATCAGAAGACTCTCAAGGTGCAGCTAAGGGTGTGTATGTATCTATTGGAAAACCTGGAAACGTTCACATATTGTGCTCTGCATTAAGAGATGGTCTTGAGGCACCAGCCATCCTAGGGGGTAGAAAATAACTCTCCATAGTCACTTTGAGAAGACAAGTTCCCTTAGCATATCGCTCTTGCACTGAACTAGTCAGTGACAGACTAGGATTAAAAATTCCAAACTACCTTGAATATTCAAGTCAATGGATTTAACTCTTATAAATGCCACATCTGGCAGACCCACTGCTGCCTGTTTGCAAACCCAGGACCAGATGTTAGTGGAGACATAAAAATGGTCCTTCCACCTTCAGTTACTTAGGTCCATTAGACACTATCTAGAGTCCAGGAAGTTAGTCTCACGAAAGCTTGATCTGAAGATCCTCCCCATACTTTCGGATCAGCTTCATGTGGTTATGGTCCACTGACCATTGCTCTGGGAGGTGCTTGGGCTGCATGCTGTCTAAGAAGTGCTGCCGCCAGCGTCGCTCCAACTGCATAAGGGAGCGCAGGCCTCCTTTAGCAAAACACTGCACCACCTTCAGTCCATGTGGCATGTAGCTCTCATTGCAGATCCTGCCAAGACACAAGCAGAGTTTATTTTCACACAAGCCCACTGTCAGACTCTAGACCTGTCTACAATGAACAGCAAGACACTGAAGATTCTTTCAGGGGCAGAGTTTAATTACAGAGACATGGTAAGCTAACCCAATGAGAGAGTTTTAAGCTTTGCTTCAATGCCAGACTGCTTTCCAGAACACAGTTACACTGCGAAGCTGGTTTCTTCGAACTGAGAAAGTGTTCTTCTTTTATAGCAATACTAACCAAAGCTTAGTACGTTACAAGCTCATCAGGAGACAGACTGCAAATTTCTCAAGGCAAGAACCATATGACACTCCAGAGCCCTGACCCTACCACTGAATTCCCTCCCTAGATAGGTTCTGAGTTATAACATTGGTACATTACAAACAACAGTGAGCATAATAAAGAGAAAATATTGACCTCATGCAGACAGAGACCAGATACTAGTTAAGATATTTGGGGAGGCTTTGAGAAAGTGGAAGAGAGAAGACTTCTAATGTGATTGTCTTTCACTCTCCCTCCCTGATCTGTCCTGCAAGGGATGTAAAAAAAATAGTGGAGCGGAAGATGCAGAGCAAGAACGGAAGGAGATTGATGGAAGAGAAACGGAAAGAGGGGAAGAAACAAAAGCTGCAGTTCACAGACCACTGCTGGGTTGAGGGGAGAAGACGATAAACAAAAACAGAGTAAGAAATGCACACTGTGCTTGTCTGCTTAGGACCTTAGGCTACAGCACAGACAGCTATCTTCTTCCTACCCTTGCTTTCTAGTTAAATGTATCAAAGTATCACAAATCCAGACTCTGCAAGCTTATACAAGTGATAAAATTATGCTTTTAGAGGCTTGTTTTTCCTGTGCAGATCAACTCCTAGTAGCCTCAAATTAAGACACTCCTTAACTTGACATCATTATTTCAGTGAAGACACATCCATATCTCAAAACAACCAGCAATGGGTTTTGTCTTATTTTCATTAAAAAGCTGGAGGGGCTGGGGAGGAGAGGGGGTGGAAAAGTCAGCATGTGTGATCTTCAGTTCTGCAAATCCTGCTGGATTTTTTTTTTAGTTTGCTGCACTAATATTTACCCAAGGCTCTCTGTGTAGACAACTTTTAGTTGAACTTATGCGTCAACATAAATGACTAAAATCTTACATATACTGATGGGCTTGTTATACCTGGTTTCCAGACCAGCTGCTTCCTGGAGCATCTCTGTGGTGACTGCCTCTGTGTTAAAGAAGTCCTTGATGCTTTGCAGAAGTTCTCCCTTTCGGGGGTCAGGCAGACCGTCTGCATTCAGCAGTGCTCGGGCCCCTGAGCGCACTTGCCTGCGCAGAGGGTCCTCCAGCAGACGCATGCCTTCCTCAGAGCCAATGGGTGCACCAAACTCCTCCGCCAGCTGCTGCTTGAGATGGTTGTCATAGTAATTGGAGATGGCATGGCAGGACGTGCAGAGTAGGAGCACGTCATGGCAGTTGTGGTCCTTCATCTGGATGGGGAAGTGTCTTCGGTATTCATGAGGAACAATGTTCTTCCTAGGGAAGACAAACCAGCCAGCTCATCACATTTGTCTGGAGCTGCCAGTCCCCAATTCCTACTCTTCCTGGCCCACGAAGGGTCAACTAATACTAAAAGTCTAGGAAAACAAATCACCAGCACCAGGACCCTCAGTGCAGCAATAAGTTCTGCAACTTCTTTTTATTTGTACTTCTCTCCACGTTTTCTACATTTCTCTTTTTCCCCCCCACTTCCAAAAATTAATTGCTTTCAATTAAAAAGTAATCCATACTAAAAAAAAAAAAAAAGTGCAACACACTACAACAAGCGTACCTCTCAGCTACATAGCAGCAGCTGCAAAGACTAAAATCTGACCCTTTGTGACCTCAGGTGCTTCAGGCTCACCTAAACCTTTTAAAAATGCAAGGATTAAGTACTGGAAGGAATAGTACAGCTATTGTCAGAAGGGGATGCCATCAGAACAGTGTGTGTTGGCATCCTGCTGCCCCCATCATTCAAACCACAGCACATATATGTTCCATATGCTTTGTTCTCTCCAAGGACTGATACCTCCTGCCTCTGGAAGAAGAGGGAAGGTTGGCCTGCTCAGCATCAAACTTACCCAGACACATACAACTACAGAGCATTCAGTGACAGCCCATCCAGGATACAAACAAGCATGATGTTTCAGGCCACTATCCAAGCTTCTGCGTGCCAAACTAGATGCCGACCTCAGTCCTGTTTTAAAAGATGCATTTTTCTCCTATCCCACTAAACTCACCGGATATATGACTCTCGCTTGCCACATACAACACACAGGTTCTCTTTGACTGTCAGATAATAATCGACTTGAGACTCAGGACGTCCTGAAGGCTCAAACCGCAGCTTCACAACAAATGGGTCTGTGCTAACTAGCTCTGAAAGGGTAAACGCAAACAGAGAATATTCAAGACAAATTTGTATTTGGAAACTAAAATAACAATGTTAAAACATAGGAATCATCCTAGTGAATCCCCAACAGTATTTCCAATAAGAAATTATACCAAAAATTCATGCCCAGTTACCTAGGAAACAAGCAAAAAGCACTGTATTTCAAATACCAACAGCCAAATTGGTATGCTCACCTCCAATCCCCTTGTCCAGATACCACTGAGCCTTCTTGCGATCACAAGTGCACAGGGGCTGTCCATCTGGCGCATGCAGGAAGCAGTTGTCATACAGTGGAGATTTTCTATGAAACAAGGGCAACATTACAGCAACTATAACAGCATGCTAAAAAACCAGAGCTCTCTATAGCCACGCATTCCACCCTGAACTTCATACAGCTTCCTCCAAATTTCAGGAGTGCCCCTAAACACACGCTTATGGCTGCTGAGCACAGCACAAAGTGCTGCTAAGGGAAGTAGAACATCTAAAAACTTAGCTGGGCTTCAACAACTGACTGGAAGGTATCTTTGCTCTCCTGTTGCCAATAGAATTGTAACTCTGAATCTCAGTTTTCAAGAGATGCCATCAATGACGACAACATTTTAAAAAAAAAATCATCACATTAGACAATAAAAGAGAATTCAAGACAAGAAGAATGCTGAGCTAAGAGTAAACTAAAAGAGAGTGTCAGCTTACAGGCGAGGCAATTTCAAGGATCAGCTGCCTAAGCCCATATTTTAATATTTTATTAAGATGACTTTTCTAGAACTTAGTGTGAAGAGCAATTAGTTCATTCATACTTGAAGCTCAAGGGCAGCCTTGTCTGCAGTGACCATGAAATGGTTGAGTTCAAGATCCCTAGGGGGGCAAAGAAGGTGTACAGCAAGCTCACTACTCTGGACTTCAACAGAGCAGATTTTGACCTCCTCAGGGACCTGCTTGGCAGAGTATCATGGTACAAAGCCCTGGAGGGAAGAGGAGCCCAAGAAAGCTGGTCAGTGTTCAAGGGCCATCTCCTCCAAGCACAGGAGCAGTGCATGCCCAGAAAGGAAGGCGGGCAAGAATGCCAGGAGGCCTCAGTGGATGAACAAGATGCTCCTGGACTTACTCCAGCATAAAAAAAACCCATATGGGGGGTAGAAGCAAGAACACATTATATATATATATAAAGAGGCTGTCCAAGCAGCCAGGGATCAGGTTAGGAAAGCTAAAGCCCAGATAGAACTAAATCGGGCCAGGGGAACAAGAAGAACTTCTACAAGTACATTGGTGATAAAAGGAAGACTAGGGAAGATGTGGGCCCTCTCCAGAAGGAAACTGGAGACCTGGCCACGAGGGATACGAAGAAGGCTAAGGTACTCAGTGACTTCTTCGTCTTGGTCTTCACTGCTAAGGACTCTGGCCACCCAGAAGTTGAAGGAAGTGAAGGTAATAACTGGGAGAAAGAAGATCCACCCACCATAAGTGAGGATCAGGTTCGAGACCATCTAAAGAACCTGAAGGTGCACAAGTCCATGGGACCTGATGAGATCCATCCACAGGTCCTAAGGGAACTGGTGGACAAAGTTGACAAGCCATTAACCATCATATTTGAAAAGTCATGGCAGTCTGGTGAAGTTCCCACCAGCTGGAAAAGGGGAAACATAACCCCTATTTTCAAGAAGGGTAAAATGATGACCCAGGGAATTACAGGCCAGTCAGTCACCTCTGTGCCTGGCAAGATCATGGAGCAGATCCTCCTGAAGGCTTTACTAAGGCACACAAAAAATGAAGGAGAGGTAATTGGTAACCAGCATGGCTTCATCAAGGGCAAATCATGCCTGACAAACCTGGTGGCTTTTTATGATGGAGTTACAGCACCAGTGGACAAAGGAAGAGCAACTGACATCATCTACCTGGACTTCTGCAAAGCATTTGACACTGTCCAGCACGACATCCTGGTGGCCAAATTGGAAAAATATGGATTTGATGGATGGACCACCCGCTGGATAAGGAATTGGCTGGATGGTCCAAATGGAGACTGGTGATGAGTGGTGTTCCTCAGGGACTGGTACTGGGACCGGTGCTATTTAACATCTTTGTCGGCAACATGGACAGTGAGATTGAGTGCACCCTCAGCAAGTTTGCCGACAACACCAAGCTGTGTGGTGCGGGGGGCGAGTGGGGTTCACAGAGGTTCTGGGGCAAATTAAGGTGAAACACCACCAAACAATAAAATACTGGCTTATAACTTCAAAGCGCATACTTTTTAGGGAAAAAGGGAAATGTGGGATGTAAAATGTAAAAATGTAACAATTACAAAAAACAAACAACTTGGTAAAGACAACTCATAACAACACCACCACCACCCACCAACAACATCAAAACTTAAAACAATGTGATAATGATGCAAGGACAGCACAACTCCCAACAAAACTAAAAACCCACAAGCACCTATAAAATTTGCAATCACTTCTCAGTATTAAAGGAGCAATCACTGATCCCAAGAAGGCAACCTGCTGACCAAGCCCCAAAAGGAACCGGCATAAAACTTCTCAGGTGTTCCTGTATGTGCCAGAGAGAGAAATGAAGAGATGCTTGAAAAGAAAAGAGAAAGGAAAAGGATACAAGAGAGACAGAAAAGCTTTCAGTGAGCCAGCAAGGATTTTTTTTCCCCCCAGCCTTTGGCTCCTGGGATGAGTCTGTCCTTGAGGAGTCTGTCAGCCTGTTGGGAGTCCTGAGGTGCTGGGCGCACGGATTTGTTGATTCACCTTTCCTAGAGAAAAGATGTTGGGTCTCAGGCTAACTTCCTCCAACGAGCACACAAAGCAGAGAGGGGTGTCCCCTTAATAAGAGGGAGAAGGGTGTCACGAATCCCTTCAAGCAATGGGGTCAGTCAGTAGTGGTGCAGACCCTGTACTGGATGAACTTTGTCTGAAGTTTCTTTGTTGGCTCCTTGGAGCTGGGGGTGAGGACCTTGTTAAGCAAAAGTTTGTCCTTGGTTAGTGAGGGGAGTAAAGCCTTTGTTGCGTTATTGGCTGCTTCTTCTCAGCAAGGAATAGGATTAGGGCCTATTGCCTTTTTTCCAAGCAAGATGTTTGAGATATGACAGGACCTTCCCTTCTCAGGGCCTTTGACAGGCAGTTAGTCCTTTACAGTCAGTTGTTTGTAGAGTTGGGGTGGTGTTGGCACAGTTGTTGCAGGTATGAATTCTGGAATTGGGTTTTTTTGGTGTGTGGATGGTTCTAGATAAGGTTCTAGCTCACTTTAAAGTTCTCAAGTGGGTTCTAGCTCGCTTGAAAGTTCTAGGTCACTCCTTGTCACAGCTTGGCAGTTCTGATTCAGGTTCCAGGTTGCAGAAGGGAATAATGGTTTAGCTCACATGAACAAGTTCAGGACCACTTCTTGGTTCCAGGCCAGGTCCTAGCCCAAGTGATGGTTCAAAATTATGTTTCTAGCTCGCTTGATGGCTCTAGGTAACTTTAGGGTTCTAGAGCAGGTGCTAACTCACCTGAAAGTTCTAGATGGGGTTCTTGAGCATGGCCTAGCTCACTTGAAAGGGCTAAAGTGTGTTCTCGAGGATGTTCTAGATCAGGTTCACACTCAATTGGAAGTTCTAGAGCTGGTTCACGAGCAGGTTCTAGCTCTCTTGAAAGTGCTAGAGCAGGCTCCAGGATGGCTTGGGGCTCCATTGGGTTCTGAGGGGAGAGGACCTACTACAGACAGCTCTTTTGGCATCTCACCAGGATTTGGAATACTTGCTGATGACAAGAGCAGTCTCACTGGGGTTTTTGCGTTTCTTATTTTCCTTTCTTTTCTTTCTCTTGTATGCTTCTTTGCTCCTTTGGGGCTTTTTTGAGACTTGAAGGCCCACAGGATCAGCCCATCAACTGCAGCTCTGCCACGTTGCTAGCACGCTCACTCCCCCTACCTCTCTGAACCTTCTTTTTGCTGGAGGCAACATCGGAAACTGGACAACCTCCTACTTGCCCATCTCCTTTGCACCAACTTCTTGCCACGCTCCTGCTCCAGGGACTCTTGCCAGCCTGACTAAGAGTCTTGGCCAACTGCCTTGGACACCCACTCCTGCGCCCACAAGAAGCACTTCACACAGGGCAGGGGTGGCCATGCACCTCACAAAGGCCTCAATGCTTCTAGACAACGCTCCAGTACTTGCACCCGCACCTGCAAATGCCAGCCTAACCCCAAAGCTGAACACAAAACAGAAAAATTGCCCCAGCAAGACTCACATCTCTGGCCCCACTTGCCTGGTCAGGAGACACAAGGATGGTGCAGTGACCATTCCTGCCACTGCCAGAGCCCTTCTCCAGCCTCTTCTCAAGTCCCAGGCAGGTTTGAAAGGCACAAAGAGGAGATTGCCCGCTCCATCCCAAGGGTAGTTGCACCCTTGGCCGACACTGCTGCTGCTTCTGGACTGCAATGTCAAGGGCTCAATCTCTACCAACACTCACCATTCTGTGGCCCTCTTTTTGCACTTACACTCAGGGCTGGCTTGCCGGTGCAGGGGGACATAGAGAACTTAGAAACAGCCATGTCCTCTCCCTTTGCTTTGAAAAAGTTCACCAGTAGTCATGCTCTGGCATGTCATATAGTGCTCCATGTGCGCTATTTAAGGCAAAACAACATATCGGGGTATGCTTGTACGTACTTGCTGTCTACAACACAATACTATTAATGACTGCTAATTAAATCAGTGTTATTGACTGCACTAAAATGTCTTCATTTTCAACCCAATACACTTGAAAAGGAGAAAACAAATACTAAAATGACAGGTTTTCTTTCCAAATGGTAATTACAGACAGTTTTAGGTCCTTCATCCATGTGATCAATCTTATTAGATTGTACACAAACAAAACCAAACATACTAGATCTCCACATCTTCCACTGCATTGAGCTTAAAAGGGACTTCTCCAACTTGTTTTAATTTAAGAACAACTGAACTTTCATTAGCAAGAGGCCATAAGAATTTAGTATTTGCACCACAAAAATTCCCTTCAGGACAGGGATCTCAAATCCAGCAATAGCTGCCACTGCAAGGCCAGAGTAGTACTATTCCCTCTTCTCTCTTCCTGGCCAACACAGAAGTGCACTGCTTTTATGCTGCTGCAGACTGTTCCTTCCTGGGCCCTCCAGCACTTCACATAACCTCTCTCACCCCTCCTAACCTTAGCTTTCAGCTCTGCTCAGTACCCTGACATCTCTGTGGCCCACAGGACAAACACCAGTCCACGAAGCAGATACTGTTCTATGCAGCTGCCACCTTTCCCTGGAGGAGACACAGCACAGCTGTTTGGGCAGTAAATGCCACCTGGACAGCCAGTCACCTCCTGCTGGGACTCTGATCTTCAGCTAATGCCTCTACAGAAGGGCAAAAGCTGAAGACAACCCCTCAACCTGCTCATGACCTAGTAGAGATCCAAGTGCTGCCCCCACTTTCAGTATGACCTAGAGGGAAATGGGGAAAACATAAATAGTATCTGGCTCCCATGACTGTTGGGTCCTGTGTTTCCTTTCCTAGCTCATATTAACCTTTTTATTTAATCAGCAGAGCATGAAGAATCACTTAGTAAGTTTTCAATCTGTTGCACAAGGACTAAAATGTGCTCACAGACTTACCTTGGAGAATATCCCACGCCCAGAGGCTTCCGCTTCTGCTTCCGTGGATCTCTCATTTGCTGGCTGACAGAGGGGTGGCCACTCACTGAAGATCTCCGATTCTTTGTTTTCTGAGGGGAACGTTGCTCCCCACTTTTCTCCTCTTCTGTGCTACCACTCCTTCTTCCTCTAAATGGGATATCCACCAGGCCTCGGCATTTACCCAGGGCTTCTTTCCAAGCAGTGACAGAGTTTTCATGTTCAGATGTAGCAGGGAGGCTGGCAAATCCCAACAAATGGAGGAATAGAGCCACCGAGACCTGGGCATCCCTAGCAGCATAGAGAACCTGCAGAAAAGCATAGGCATTGAGATACTGACAAACAGCAAGTGCTCCCAAACATTATGTCTTTAACATTAGATACAATAAAGCCAGAACCTGGATTTATTTCCTTCAAAGTTCACGCAAAGTTCTGGCAGTTGAACAATGCTTTCATAACATCACCACACCCTGCATTTTCAGGGTCAGTCAGACTTGGAATACTCACGGGTGCCCCGGGAACCGCAAGGGACTGAAAAAATTTCAAGTCAGCCAGGCCTCAAACACCCTCATCTCCCACCAAGCCCTTCCTAATTAATAAAAAAAGCTCCCTTTTGACACACTACCTGCCCATAGTCAGTGCGGTTATTTATCCTGTCACTCCCTCTACAGGTCCCTGATTGTGTAGACATCTGCACCATGACTGAAATGAAAGGGAGCAATTAGGGAAACCATGATGGTCTAAAGATGGTGAACAAAGTTTTCAGGGTCTACCTCTAATACAGCACTGACTGCTATAGACTGGAATAAAGAAAATAATTAAAAGGTGAGGTTTTGGGTGCACAAACACTTCTTCAAGGGATCTTGCCTTATAGATCTTTCAGGACTAAAGGAAAACAAGGGTCAAGAATTCAGGGAGAACAGCAGAAAATTATCTTCATGGAAGAGGATGGAAATGCAGGTACAGAGTCTGAAATTAACTTCAGACCACAGTCACACCTAAGGTTTTGAGGCATAACTTGAAGCGGGCTCAGATCTCCCTGTTGTAATGTCTCTTCTCTACCAAGAAGGTTGCTTTTCCTCACAAAACACTGAGTTGAAGTGGAAGACACACCTGATCTCGTGTCAGTTCTTCTGCCTCCCAGTTGCTGCAACGCACATGAGGAGACTTGTCAAGCGGGCAGTTGAGGACTTTTTCAGCTAAAGACTTAAGGCTAAGGCAGTTGTGAAGTAGATCCTTCCTTCAGTTTAACAAAGAAAGTGAAACAAACATATTAAAACCAAAACTATACATCCATGCAAATTTGGATGGCCTCATACACCCTGAACCTGCCAGAACACAATGTACATGATGCATGACTCCCACTCAAACAGCACACAGCTGCCCGTCAGCTTCACAGGCCCTCTCCCTCCCCTCTGCTAAAACATCCTTTCTAGATCTAGTAATTATCTTGTGCCTGCAATATGCTAAACAGGCAAGGCTGGGAGTTGGTAACATTTAAGGCTGAAGTGTTTGGCTCTTAACTACCCACTTATAAACTAAAGAGGTTTATCATAGAGTGATGGACCATCTGCCTCAGGGATTCATGAGGAGCACGACCGCCAGGAATGACTCAGAGGAATCCTGGCCATGAGGGACAAGAAGTCCACTCTCGGTGCTAAAAAGGCACCATCAGGTCAGCAAACCCATGCCCCAGATCACTAACAACACACCCATGCATGCGTACACTATACATAAAGAGTATTCCCAAGTAAAACATCTTAAGAAGAATGAAGGATGAGAAAATGTCATCATAATCATAAACTTTTAACGGAAACATTGTTATTAGAAGAAAAAATTAAGAGCTGGTTTATTTTAGCAATTTTTCAAGAAATCCTACAACTCAACAGTTCCACTTACGTGCCCCTGGCACATGGACCCCACACTTTAAGCAATGTATTCAAATATCTGTTGACATGGTGATCACTCTCACTGCACTACATCACTGGGCCTGGACTTTTTACAAGCTGAAGCATGATACTCAGCAAAGTCCGTACGGGTATTTAATGAGAAAAATAACAGACACAATTAGCATTTGAAATCTTCATAAGGATTTAACTTCCATTAAGATCACAGAATAGAAGCATGACGTTCCTGGGCTGCAGTTGTCAATGCTTGTGCTCTAAAAAACCACCCTGAGAACTCCAGACCTACCTGCCTGGTATCATTCAACATATGCAAATTACTTTTAAAATATTTCCAACTCAGAGATGGCTCTGTTTGAGGCATCATTTATCTTCAGACACTCACCGCTGTCTCATGGCTAAATACCGGAGATCCATGCTCCCTTTGACTGGAAGACCATAATCATGAAGTAACTTGCAAGCATCTTCCCAGCATCCTACCCCAACTTTCAACACAGCACTATCTGACATTATGTCCAGCAGGGTCTTTGGGATAGTCTGTCCACTGACAACAAGCCTGGGCAACCGAACAAGAATGCAGAGGCCACTGGAAGAAGCCATCTGTAGAAGGGATACAGGATTTGCTTTTCCCTCCACAGATACCTGAAATAAAGACAAAAACCAGAATCTGGATTACAGTATTATTAGCAATACTGGAGCTGGAACAAATTGCAAAAAAGGCCACTGAAGACAGGAAATACCTTTCAGTTTATACAGTCAAGTATTGTTACATCTCTAAAATTTTACTGAAAATTATATAATCTGTTTCACAGTATTACTGTCCCCCAGACACTTCTTGCCACACTTCTACAAAAAGAACTTTCTCCCTTTGACCCTTTCCCCTTATACCTGAGCTGGTGGAAGAAATCAGACACATTTCTTAATCAATGTTTATGGCAAACATATTGTTTAATTGTGGCTTATACTAATGACTGTGAGGTGAATAAATTTCCAGCCAAAATAATGGTTAAGCCAGGCTTTATAAATCACTCAAAACCTGTTTTCAGAGTTCACACAAGAAAGTGTACAATTGGAAGAACTTTGCTTTCTGTTAGTCCCAGTGTACATATCAGTATTATATTCCTTTTAGGGTTTATTATTCTTAAGATTTTTTTTCTGAAGCATGTAGCTGGATTTAAAACAGTACAAACCCAAGCTACTTCTAGTAAATCACATTTAGAGATATTACACAAAACACATAATGCTATCTTTAGCCATACAATTATCACTATGTTTAGATAGCAAATTTATCACAGGAGTTCAGCAAATATAACCAGTGAATTAAAAACTTACAGACATGTGTCTTAAATGTGAGAACAATCAAAATTAGCAGCTACTTCACTGTCTGTCATGACAGATAATCACACAGGCAGTTTCAATAGTCAGTCCTGTTCAATCTATTCAAGCAAAGGAATCACTCCTCCCCCGACGATTTCCCATCACAACTTGCAATCTAAAGGAGAGGCGCCTCTTGATTACTCACCCATTCACAATCAATTCCAAGCACTGGCCACTTCTCCAGCTCCTTCTTCAGCAAAGGTTCAACACGATCCCACTCCTCCTGCTCTGAAACTATCACTATGTCTGCACCAATGGTCCCTTCTACCCAGGAAAAGGTGGGAGATCTGAAGAAGGAAAGCACCTCCTTACCCTCTGCCTTAATCAGTTTCTCATCTGCCAAGTTTATAACTGCTTCCTCCCGCTGACTACTAGAGCACACTTTTCCTTTGCGACGCTGGGATGCTTTCCATAAAACCAGGCCCCCCACTGCAACACCCAGCAGGGTCGCCAAAGTAATCGTCACTGCTGTTTGCTTGGGCATCTTTTTGCCTCCCTCCTCCCCCCTTCACTTCACCCACTCAAAACAGCATTGTAGGATTTTATCATGGCCTGCAAAGAAAAAGAAGAGAGGCAGAAATTAAAGACAACTCAATTAAGTGTGTTTAGAGGTATTAAATACACCAGCTGGTATTGTATCAAGGTTCTAGCCACAACTTGCAATCCTAACAGAAGGCGAACTGGGTCTCACTTTGATAGACTGGGGGTCAGGGGACAGACTGCTGCAGTGGTGCACTAGGTAGGCACAGGAGACTGAATGCTGCTGGTGATCTCACCACCAGAAACCTTAAAGGGAGTCCATTGATTTATACTGGGGCAAGTAGATGTTTCCACAAACCCTCATATTTTAAAAAAAAAAACCTCCAAAAAACAAACAGGGCTATTAACAACTTACAGCTTAATTTGGAACCATATCAGCCTAAACCAGGACAAGAGGAGATTACAGCAGAATAAGCTCGTTAAGATAGTAGGCACTGTCCTCTACATTCACATCCATACTACAGTCACATTGCTCTTCAGGCATTGAAAAGCCCTAAAGCAGCAGCAGCAGCATCTATTTAATAACACAGCTTTCTCTCAATCACACAAAAGCTCAGCTCCCCTCCAGCAAACTGAGATCAACCTGCCCCTGCACCCCCAGCCCACCGTGCTCTTCACACAGGCCGCAGCCGCGGTGTCGGAGCCACTCCAGCCCTGCCCGCCCGCCGGCACCCTCCAGAGCGCGGACACCGGCCCGAACGCCTGGGAAGCGACCGGGAACCTACTCCCGCTTCTTAAACTGGGAGAGAAGGCCGAAAGCAGCGAGGGCCGCCCTCACCCGTGGCCTCCCCGCCGGCTGACACCTGTACTCGACCTCTCTGGGAGCCGGGGGTTGCAGGCACAGGCACCCCGCTTCTGCGGGTCCCCCCACCGCGACCAGGCGAGACAAACCGGCCCCTGCTCAGCCCCAGCGCGGTACTCGGAGCCGCCGCCGGGCCCAGCGGAACAGGAGGGCCGGGCCGCCGCCACAGGGAACCGCGCAGCCCCCGCGGGCCCGGGGCAGTGGGGCGACGCGCGGGGGCAGGCCGGGTCCCGGGTCCTGGCCGCCGCAGGGCCCCCGGAGAGAGCAGAAAGCGCTCCCGTGGGGCGCCATGGGCCGGCCGGGGAGGCCGCGGGCTCAGTGGCCGGCGCGCCCGCCCCCGGGATATGCGCAGCAGCGTCCCCGCTCCCCTCCCGGCCCACAGGCGCCCCGCCGGGAAGCTCACCTGCCCGCCCGCTACCTGCGTCTCCGCGGAACGGTTGTCTCCGGCAGCGGGAACGCCCGGCGCAGTAGTCGCAGCGCACACCGGGAGGCTAAGAATGGCGGACGCTTCCTATTCCCCAGTGGCGTGAGCGGGCAATGGACGCCGCCATGTTGTACGGCAGCTGCTGGCTGGGCGGCTGAGGCTCTCGCTTTTCCTTACCCGGGGGCCTGTAGCAGATCCCCGCTATAATGTCCCCTGTCCCCCCTTTAATCCTGACCCATAGTCTCTCAGTTGGCTCCTCCTCCATCCCCAGGTGAGCTCCATGCACTCCAGCTGATCCCTAACATAGAGGGCAACACCCCCTCCTCATCTGCCCTGCCTGTCCTTCCTAAAGNGCAACACCCAGCAGGGTCGCCAAAGTAATCGTCACTGCTGTTTGCTTGGGCATCTTTTTGCCTCCCTCCTCCCCCCTTCACTTCACCCACTCAAAACAGCATTGTAGGATTTTATCATGGCCTGCAAAGAAAAAGAAGAGAGGCAGAAATTAAAGACAACTCAATTAAGTGTGTTTAGAGGTATTAAATACACCAGCTGGTATTGTATCAAGGTTCTAGCCACAACTTGCAATCCTAACAGAAGGCGAACTGGGTCTCACTTTGATAGACTGGGGGTCAGGGGACAGACTGCTGCAGTGGTGCACTAGGTAGGCACAGGAGACTGAATGCTGCTGGTGATCTCACCACCAGAAACCTTAAAGGGAGTCCATTGATTTATACTGGGGCAAGTAGATGTTTCCACAAACCCTCATATTTAAAAAAAAAAAACCTCCAAAAAACAAACAGGGCTATTAACAACTTACAGCTTAATTTGGAACCATATCAGCCTAAACCAGGACAAGAGGAGATTACAGCAGAATAAGCTCGTTAAGATAGTAGGCACTGTCCTCTACATTCACATCCATACTACAGTCACATTGCTCTTCAGGCATTGAAAAGCCCTAAAGCAGCAGCAGCAGCATCTATTTAATAACACAGCTTTCTCTCAATCACACAAAAGCTCAGCTCCCCTCCAGCAAACTGAGATCAACCTGCCCCTGCACCCCCAGCCCACCGTGCTCTTCACACAGGCCGCAGCCGCGGTGTCGGAGCCACTCCAGCCCTGCCCGCCCGCCGGCACCCTCCAGAGCGCGGACACCGGCCCGAACGCCTGGGAAGCGACCGGGAACCTACTCCCGCTTCTTAAACTGGGAGAGAAGGCCGAAAGCAGCGAGGGCCGCCCTCACCCGTGGCCTCCCCGCCGGCTGACACCTGTACTCGACCTCTCTGGGAGCCGGGGGTTGCAGGCACAGGCACCCCGCTTCTGCGGGTCCCCCCACCGCGACCAGGCGAGACAAACCGGCCCCTGCTCAGCCCCAGCGCGGTACTCGGAGCCGCCGCCGGGCCCAGCGGAACAGGAGGGCCGGGCCGCCGCCACAGGGAACCGCGCAGCCCCCGCGGGCCCGGGGCAGTGGGGCGACGCGCGGGGGCAGGCCGGGTCCCGGGTCCTGGCCGCCGCAGGGCCCCCGGAGAGAGCAGAAAGCGCTCCCGTGGGGCGCCATGGGCCGGCCGGGGAGGCCGCGGGCTCAGTGGCCGGCGCGCCCGCCCCCGGGATATGCGCAGCAGCGTCCCCGCTCCCCTCCCGGCCCACAGGCGCCCCGCCGGGAAGCTCACCTGCCCGCCCGCTACCTGCGTCTCCGCGGAACGGTTGTCTCCGGCAGCGGGAACGCCCGGCGCAGTAGTCGCAGCGCACACCGGGAGGCTAAGAATGGCGGACGCTTCCTATTCCCCAGTGGCGTGAGCGGGCAATGGACGCCGCCATGTTGTACGGCAGCTGCTGGCTGGGCGGCTGAGGCTCTCGCTTTTCCTTACCCGGGGGCCTGTAGCAGATCCCCGCTATAATGTCCCCTGTCCCCCCTTTAATCCTGACCCATAGTCTCTCAGTTGGCTCCTCCTCCATCCCCAGGTGAGCTCCATGCACTCCAGCTGATCCCTAACATAGAGGGCAACACCCCCTCCTCATCTGCCCTGCCTGTCCTTCCTAAAGAGCCCATATCCCCCCATTCCAACACTCCAGCCCTAGGACCCATGTCTCCGTGATGCCAGTGAGATTGTAGCCTTGCAGCATGGGCATGTCTCGAACTCCTCGTTCATTCCCCATGCTACACACATTTGCACAGAGACACTCCAGTGGGGCCCCCGATGGAGCTGTGGCAGGAAGTCCTCTCTGCAGAGCTCCCTGTCAAAAGAATCATTTTTAGCCTGATTTCCTAAAGAAAGAAGGCTTATGCAATTACACTGTCTGTTGGTGTTTCTGCCTGTGGGTCCCTTTTCTTCCTCCCTTTCCTTGCCAAAAAAGCATGTTTAAGCCATTGCCCAATTCCATCTAAATTTGTACAAAGGTAACTTCTGTGAAGTGCAAAGCCAAATTGATGAAACAGACCCTAAAGCTGTCGCTGATAAAATGGCAAGCGTGTGCAGACACTACTTAATATACAGAAGAGAATGCACACAGCAGTGCCATATCAGGACAAGTCCATAGGAAACCAGGCTTCACTTGTTCTGCTGATCACAGAAAAAAAAATTATAATCACATTAGCTCATGCTTTAACAGGGAGAAGACTAGGGTAAATGGTTCAGTGTTCAAAGGAAAAAAAATCAATGATTGTGCAATATCAAAGGAAAGAGGCTCCAGTCAAGACTTAAGTTGCTGCTAGCAGACAATGAGCAGAGAGCTGCATGTAGTCCTCACTAGCTCATTAATAACACCATTTGGGGCCCCATCCCAAGCTACAGAAGAAAGCCAAATTTGCATTTCAACTCCTAATATGATTTATCTTCCTCATGTCAATGCTTGTAACCCCATGACTACATATTCAAACAAGACATTTTTGAGCAGGGTTTGTTTTAAAGGGCTGATACCAGGAAGGCAACAAGACTTTCATCAAAAAGTCAGAATGAGATCAGTTTCAATCAACTGTGAAGCCACATCCTAGAGGTGGAGTTTCACATTGCAACAAGGTGGACAGAAGGGTTAGCGTCTGTTGAAAAGGCAATTCTGCTTCCCCCTTCTACCTGTAGGCGTTCTTCTACAAACACTGGTGCCAGTTTAATTCAATGAATTAAACAAGCAGAAGGCTAGCGCAGCAAAAATCAGAGTTTTCTTCTGGTTTAACACCTTGAACTAGTTTAACATAGAGCCAGACCTCAGTGAATCTACATCCTAAGCCAAAACATGAATCAGTAGTAACTCACTGCAGGGATCTGCCAGAGTTTGCAGGTTTTGCAAAGAATCTGAAAAAACTGCTCTCAGAGGTTTGAGCTGCCAGATTGATCCCATGAGGATGAGTTGTGTTAACATTCATTATCGTCAACACATTCCTTTATTAATTGCCAACTCTTCCATTGCTTATGTAGGTATAGAGAAGAATTTCACATTTCCATTTCTTGAAGAGCTGCTTAACTTACCCCAGTGGTTCACTTCCATAAAGTACACTAAATTGTCCTCACAGTCCATGGCTGCTGAGAAGGTGACATCCTCCATCTCCCACACCTCCACTCCCAGCTGGGCACTTCTGACTAGCCTGTGCTGATTTTGGCATTCATTGTGACACTTCCATGAGCCAAATTAACTTGGTAAAATGGTAGACAAGCAGGTCCAATGAGTAGCAGCATAAGCACAAATAAAAGGACAGAAATAGCCACGAAAAAGAAAGCTACCTTTCAGTGGTCACAAGTCATTAGATTAGCTCAGCTGCATCTTAAAGCCACATCTTTAGCTGAACAGCCTCAAGGAGAGACATTTGAGAGAACAGTGCTTGTTCTTTCCCACTTTCCTGCTCTGTGAAATTAGTAAGCAAAAGGAGAAAAGCCCAGAAGGCATCTACTTTCCACTAGACAGAATAAAGTCCACAAGCAAAAATATTTTTTAAAAATTATATGGCTAAAATATGACAATCTTCTTGGTTTACCCTCCCTTTGTTTCTATTTAGCCTCAAAAAAAAGCTATAAATAAACAAATTAATAAAAGCCTTGACTTAGCCCCACTTTTATCTCTAATAACTGCACACTCTCTCTCTCACTTCTAGACTCACTCCATAGACATCTAATTATCAGTGTCCAAACTTCTCCATTTCCACTCTAGATTAACCAAAGCCATTCAAAGGTTCTGCAGAGCTCAAAAAAAAAAAAAATCAAATCGCATCCTCTCTGACCTGACACAATCAACCATGCTTCACTTAAAATCTTTTCCTATTTAAGCCTTCCTTCTAAGTGTTCTATGACAGACTATCACAGAGCTGTGTCCTTGGTCTTCTTTTATTCTCCCATGTTATCTCCGAGTTATCTCATCTGATATACAACTACAACTAACATCTCTCTGCAGATGACTTACAGATCTGCTCCTTTCCCCAGAGCTATCTCCCTCTATCCAAACTTGGATCATGGGCTTTTTCTCTCTTCTGTGGAAGACTATCAGGAAGTTAAAGCTCAGAAGATCTATAACATAGTTCCTTCTCTTCCCTGAAAGGCCTCTTATTATCTTCTTTGTGCATATCTGTGAATAACTTTACCAGTTCACCTGCCACTCAAGCTTGTATGTCAACTGTCAGCTCTGACTGAAACCTTTTGTAGATTTTAGCACCCAGGGCACATCTAGATTTTAGACTTCATCTATATGCTATCTCTAAGACAAAGGCCTTTGATCCATCCATGCAACTAAGGCCTTTGTTTAGGTCTCTTGCTTCCATACCTAGACTGCCCCAATACCCCTCCCCTCCAGCATTAACCAATGCAGCTCATAACACAACAGCCATCAACTGCTGTAAACACCATGATCTGGCAATACAGTGAAGCTGGCTATAGGCCTCCTATTAATGATCAAATATGCCACAGCCATCAAATGGAAACCACTAATGCAAATTTGTTCATAAAAAAATGTTAAGGGATAATTTTGTACCAACAGACCTTAAAACCAAATCAGGTATTGTCAGTCCTTACAGAGGCATAACAAAAACTCTGTAGCATGGACAGAAGCTAACACAAGAGCAATATGACACCATGGCCATGTCTGATCCAGACCAATATAGTACTGCTGGGAGACAACTACTGGAATTAGCAACTCTGAAAACACAGCCCAAGATCATTTACACAGATCATTACTCTGACCACATCACTTCTGTTTGAAGCATTCTGCTAGTTCCCTCTTCTGTATTGCATCAAACATTATTTACTCATCTTAATTTCCAAGAGCCTCTACAGAAAGTCGCCACCCTGCTTATTATCTCTCATTTCCTTTCCAGCTGACTCCTCCCCTCCATTGCCCACTTGCTGAAATTCCAATCAAAACATTTTTTTTGTGCTTTATTTCCTGCTGCTTCTGAGCCATGGAGGAGACTAAACACATCCTACAGAATTAAGCTGCTCAAGCAGCACATACAAACAGACTCTGACTTACTCTGTCCATTGAGTCTGGCCAGGCTCAAGCCAGTTTGTTCTGTGACATTCAGTCTCAGTACAGCACCCTGCATGCTAACATCCACAAAACAGTAACTTGAAGTCAAATCTGTTTGCTAAGTACTGTCCATACCTCACTTTCATTCCAAGCTGCAGAAGGCTCCTATTAAAGTAGAAAAAAACGCTTCATTGATGCTACTTCAGTATGACCCAGGCCAATAGTATTAGGTCTTTTGAAAAGATTACAGCACTCTGGCATTATTAACACAGCAACACATTGTTTTCAAAGGAAAATGTTACTAGTATGGGTCACGTCATAGATTTTCAAAATTAATTCAGACAAAGGAATCAGCAAAAATAATGCTTACATTTTTATGGTCATGTGAGAGAATATTGCATTTAGCAGAAAATGTTGGCAGACTTCTATTATTTTTCTTTCAGATTCTGACAATGTGATATCTTCTTTGTGACTGCTTACAAATGTGACTAAAAAAAAAAACCTCAGTTAAATCCTTCCTGAAAATCCTGGCACTGGGGGTTTAGGAAATAATTTTATTTCTGTTTGTCTATGTAAGTACATAGCTTTCCTAGAGACTGGATCCAGAACATGGAGAAAAAGCACCAGAGATTTTATTGTGTTGCATTTCAAATGGAAGGATCCTAGACCTATTTATTTTAATACAGAAACCAAAGATATCCAACCTGAACAATACTTCAGGAAAGAGGAGAAAATGGATCACATGTGACAAAAGTGACAGCAGTAGTGTTCAAGGCCAGGTTGGATGAGGCAACCTGACCTAATGGAAGGTGTCCCTGCCCATGGCAGGGGGGTTGAAACTAGATGATCTTTAAGGTTCCTTCCAACCCAAATCATTCTATAATTCCATAATGTATTTCTGGAAGACTCTCAGATCATATGCTGATGTGAGCTGTATGAAAATTATAAAGGAGAGAATGGAATACAAACTGATAAGAATCAGTTTAGAGTCTCCAGGTAGAAAAATGTAATGCCACTTACCCATGTTGGGAATTCAAAAGCAAGCAACAGTTTCTGATATAATTGTAACAGCAGAGAATTTCATGGCATGCAAGCAAAAGAGCTATAAAATATGATTTATAACAATGAAATTTACCTGTGTCCGAAGTTAAGCTAATAAGCACAAATTATGATGGACAGGGCCTTTGCCTTTCTATTCTGAGGCTTGCTAGATGTGTTAGATAGCAATAGTTGGCCATCAACAGCCGTAAATAGAATAAAGCCTTCATATAGCTCAGATGCAGGAGAGATTAAGTGTTCTTGGTTTTCACTTCAATATTAACATTGTTTATTATAATTCTAACAGAAAACAGTTAACAGATTGTGTCTGGATATCCCTCTGAAATTATTATAATACCTTTAATTAAGTTCTGATATTTATGCCTATTGATAACATAGGTATATACAAATATATTTGTTATATACAAAATCGAAATATAAGAAGTGTTAGAAGTGTTCTTACTATGTTTTTATTATTATCAGAAGTGAAAAGTTTGTTATTTTCTTTTGCTACATGTTAAAAGTAAGGCTATAATGTTGTCAACTGAAAAAGCATGGTTTAGAGGATTTCATGTTCTTTCTATAATCTTAGCCAAGAAGAATCCTAAAGCACTTAACTTTCTGTAATGAAGTAATTTCAATTTCTACTGAAAAGCTATCACTGGAACATGGCAGCAGTCTAACAGTACCCAGTAATGCTACCACACTACAATTTATGTCAGGAAGGATTTTTTTTGTTTGCTTGTTTTAAAGTTTGGAGACTCCTAATTCCCAGCAGGTGCACTTCCACACAGAGAAGGCCAGGACTGCCAGGCTAATTCCTCACCTGCTGAAAACTGTAACTTCCCTAAGTTCTGGTGCCAGTTCACCTGCACTTGTGGGGGAATACTGCCCTGAAAGCTTCAAGCCAAAGTCTGGGACCACTCACGTTGTGCACAGGGAGCACACAGTAAGGCACTGCGAGGTGGGACTGGGGCTACACACTGCGCCTCATGGCTGTTACTCTTCAAGTGACACTCCAGCGTGTTACACAGCATCAAGCGTTACACCTGAGGGACAGGGCCTGTAAAAGACAAAATATGTTTTTCCTCACAAACACACAGGTTAGGGTGTTGTCAAACAGTGAAGGACAACACAGAACCATGACACCTGTTTAGCTGGCTGCCTTTCGGTGTTCTGTTGTTATAGAAGGGTAAGAGGAGATGAAAATTTTACAGTATTTCAGCTGTATTTCTGGGGCAAAGTCCAGACAGTTCTACTTACTGTGGAGGGGGCAACCCTCCTATTTTCAGTGCTGCTCAGGTAGGAGCAGGAGAGAGCAAGCAATAAAACCCTAGAGAGCCCTGTAAAAACTACCTTAAATTTAAAACAAAACAAAAACCCCAAACCAAACATTCTAAAGGCATAATACTTAGGAGTCCCACAGGGACCGCTCATCACTGACGAAAGCAAGTCCCACTCCAAACTGTACGCGCCTGGGGTATTTTTTCTCCTCATTCTCTCTCCAGGGAGTTGTCTGCATAACCCCATGGGGCGGGGCAGCCCTCGCTACTCACGGCGGGCCGGCTATGGCGCCAGAGATGTCCCTTCCCTTTTCCCTCGACCGGAGACGACGCCCGCTCGCGGGGGCACCTGCCCGCCCGCCACCACCTCCGCACCGGCCACCGAGCCGTTGTCAGCAGCCAGCCCCTCAGGCGGGCTGGGCCGCCCCTCAGGCAACCCACGACTGCCGCAAACAGCAGCGGCCCTCCCGCAGGTCCTCAGAGCGGCGAATTTATCCGTCCCCCTGCGCCGTTACAGCCGCGAGTTAAAAAGCGGCGGCGGCACGACGTCGGGAGCCGGCCGGGAGCGGCGGGGAGGCGCGGGCTGCAGCTGAGGATCAGCTGCTGAGGGCAGCGGGGAGGAGCCAGCGGGATCAGGAAGCGGCGGAGTGTCTAACACCTCTCTGCCATGGCTGGCTAAAGAAAAATCATCATAACCATAACAAGGGGGGAAGCGGGGGAGGGGAGGCGGCGGCAGGGGAAGGGGCGGTGGGGGAAGGAGCGGCGGGGAGCGGCGCAGGCGGCAGCATGAAGAGGAGAGGCAGCCGGGGGGGCAGCATGCGGTCGGTGGTGGGGTTCCTGTCCCAGCGGGGCTTGGAGGGGGACCCCCTGCTCACCCAGGACTTCCAGCGGAGACGCCTGCGGGGCTGCAGGAACCTCTACAAGAAGGACCTCCTGGGCCACTTCGGCTGTGTCAATGCCATTGAATTCTCCAACAATGGAGGCCAGTGGCTGGTCTCAGGTAAAGCGAACCCTTCCCGGCCCTCGCCCCCTCCCGCCACCCCCTCCCCAGAAAGCATCTTCCTCCTCCTTCTTTTCGGCCGCCTCCCCCGCGACCCCGGGGGAGGGGAGCCGCGGCGGCTCTCAGAGTAATTTCTCAAACCCACCGGTGCCCGGGAATAATGTTTCCCAAGTAGAGATCTAAAATGGTTGACAGGTTTTAAATTATACTATTCTGGGAGGGGGGAGCCCTGGGCAAAGTTTTCACGAGAGTGTTTCCAGGGCGCGCGGAGGGGAGGAAGCCGGGGGTGCACCTTTATTTGCGGGCTTGCGTGTTTGGCCCTTCGAGGGGATTTTATTATTTTTGGGGGGATGACGGAGGGGACACAGCCCCGCGGGGTGCATTGTGGGCACCGGGTGACATTTGTCAGTGCCGTGCCCCAGGCCGGCTCCCCAGGGGACGGGCGGGGGTCAGCGGTCGCTGCTGCGGGCAGGCCGCAGTTTTGGGGTGGAGGGGAACCCCCCAATCCTCCTTGGTTTAATTGAGGGGCTGGTCACTTTGGGACCGCCCCCCCCCTATATTCTTTTAGGGGAGGGGCGTGGGGTGTTTTGTTCTTCTTTCCTCCCTTTGCAGGGCGCGTTTCAGGGAGAGGGAGGGTTATTTTCGTGGTGATGATTTTTGGGTTCATGTCCCCCCCCCCCCGTCGTCTGCCTGGGGCTGAGGGAGCCATGGGGGGGGGACGGGATGCTGTCAGGTAGGAGGGAGGCGAGGGCTTGACATCAGCTGCGACACCGAGGAAGGGGAACGGCTCTGCACCCCCCTCCCCACGCCCGGGAGGGGCTGCGGGGCTCGGTGGCCGGCTGCCCGCCTCCCCCCACCCCGGCACCGCTCGGCGCAGGTGCCTCTTCCTCCTTCCCCGCCTCCGGGCTCGGAGGGGCGGCGGGGGAAGGAGGCAACTTCAGGCCGGGGCCTGGCCGGGCGCTGCAGGCCGCGCTCTCCTCGGGCTGCTCTTAGCGACAGGCCGGGGAATCGAGGGCCTATCCCGCCTGCGGCGGGGCACGGCCCCCCGAGGGCTCGGGCCTTGACGGGTCCCAGCGCTCCTCTGCCGCCGAGTCAGGCAGAGCCCTGCTGCGAGGACGCTGAGCCCCTCGGGGCGGTGGGGAGGAGGCTGCCAGCCCAGCAGGGACTGCCCCTGCCGTGCCTTCCCGGGCACGGCCCGGCCGCTGAGCGCGGTGCCCATTGCAGGCCGCAGGCGGGGGGCGTCGTGTCCCGGTCGCCCCACGCCCTCGGGGGAAGCGGGTTGGAGGGAACAGCTCCCCTTCCTCTGCCGGCCGCTCCCTCCTCCGGGGCCTGGCTGCAGCGGGGAGGGCCCATTCCCCAGCCCTCGGGGGAGCCGCAGAGATCTTCGGCAAAAGGCTGTAGCAGCTTTGTTGAGAGTGGTCCCCTTGCTTGCCAGGGGGTAATGGCCTGGTTACCGGTGGAGAAGGTGCTGAAGGGTTTTGCCTGACCACCCCATGGTGGGCTGTAAATGGCGACAAGGGCTGCCAAGGAAGGTGATGGGGGCATGGTTGAGGGGGCTGCTTGATGCCTTGCCATGGTGTCTGGGCAGAGGTGGGCTCTGTCACACAAAGGTATCAGTGATAACTCCAGAAATAACACAGGCATTCAGTAAAAAGTTGTTATGGCTGGCTGGTTACCTTCAAGCAAGGGCAGAATAAAAACACCTTATAGAGTGGAAGCTGATACACTGAGACCTTCCTAAGTTTAACTTTCCTATTTGAAGAAACTTAAAAGCATAAGTCCAGTGATCTTTGAAATAAGTGTCCATGGAGCATCTTAGTGGTACTATCAGGGATTCTTTTGTCTGTATGCACATGTAACTTTAGAGATATGCGTATTTTTATTTTGTGAATATACACAGATATGTTTATACACATGCATATGTATGTAATACACGTGTGTGTGTGTGTTGAAAGGGAATGCTGATTCATCTATTCCGAAGTTCCCAGATGTGCTAGAGTTGGCATCCTGGTTTGTTCTGGTCCTTTTCCAGTAGTAAGAAGAGCTATGTATTTCCACTTATAAAGTGCTACAGAGAGCTCAATTGTTGCTTTTTTATTTTCCATAATAAGTGATGGAAATGCTGTCAGTATTTTCTGTTCTTCTTGCTCAAGAAAGCCTCAGGAAGCACTTCAGGTCTTGTCATATCATCGATGTACTTGCCTATGTTGACATTCATTTTTTAGGTGAATGCATAAAAAGTTGAGAGCTAGAAGGGACTTGAAGAATTAGTTTTGTCCAAACTGCGTGAGTCAAGGTAGGTGCAGTGAGAGAATGGAGGCAGATTTCCCATCACATGGACATCTGAAGAAGCATAGTTAGAAGAAAGGCTTAAAACTGTGTCCATTTTTCAATTTCATAACTTCTCTTAAAGCTACCAAATGATTACAGGGGCTAAGCTTTATGTAGGAGACAAATGGTACTAGAGTTCTAACTTCCCAAATTTCACAAAATCACTAAGAAGCAGGTTAAAAAAAAAAAAAAAAAGGCAGGGGTGAGGAGAGGATGCTTAAGTTACCTGTGTTAGCAGTGTACAAATTCGGGATAATTAAGAACTACCTTAGGTCTGACCTTGTATTGATACCCTAAGAAAATTAAGAGCTCTAATTATGGTAACTGTTTGTAACAAAGTTGTACGTTATCTGTGACCACAAGATCTAGAATGCTTTATGTGACATAGCAACACCAGGCAAGTGCTTTGTTCTTCATTCAAGAATAAGAAATTAAAAGGCAAAAGATTTATGGATACTCTGTTAAATTTCATGCCATTGTAAGCGCAGGCTTCATTAAAATGTCACTCAAAACACTCCTTTTTTTAAGGTCATACTTAATCTTGAAACTGAGAAATAGCAAAAGCAGGAGAAAACAGTAAGAAGGAGAGCTTGGATGAAAGAAAAGGGAAGGGTATAAACTGCCTCCAATCTGAAGTTTTCTAGAAGAGTCACTTCAGAAGACTTCCAAATGCAGATAAAGCCTTAGAATAGATGGCATGTGGGTCTCTCCTGCCTCAAAATAGTCAGTGTTCTGAGGTAAGGATGGGATGTTAGATGCTTCCATCTGCGCTTGTAGCAGCTAAGGGAGTTAACAGAGATACTGGAGTGTGTGAAAAGGGAGAGTGCAAGCAGACCTTTTAGTTGTTCAGTTTTAAGTAGTACGTATATTCTTAAGCTAGACAAGTCTGCTTCAGCTAATTGACTTGTTAACAACTTAGACCTTGTTAACAGCCATTTTAAGTACAGCTGATACAGTGCATTCATGGTGGCTATACTGATCCCATTTAAATGCTAGCCTGCATCCAAATTAGTGCTGTTCTCATCAGTATTGTCTGGAATGCTTTCTTGGGGTATGTGTCCCACTTTTTTTTTTTTTTTTTAATGTATCTCCCAGAAGCAAGTCTGTAAGGCTAATGATTACTGTTTCAGTAAACATTACAAACTGCTTTAACAGGGTTTATATTACAGTTCCAGATAGTTTTCCTGTTAGGATTTTGGAGAGAATTTCAGTGTAGACAAGCCTCAGCAGGCCTTTTGAAAGCATGTTTGAAACTTTTTGGTATTTTAACTTCTTTATATCTTATATTGGAGATTATACATTTAACAGTAATTAATTTTGTTCCTAACCGTGTTTTCAAGTAAAAAAAAATTGAGGTCAACAAGTTGGGTTGGGGGACAGTCTGTATGGAACTTGACAGTGTTACTTGGGGAGGGGGCAGGGGGGAACGGAGAGAGACACTAATGTTTTTGGGCAGGAGTGCTAGAAGAAGGGACAGGCATAAGGACAAGAATTAAATAAAATTGAGAGAAATGAAAGGAGGAGGTGGATACTCAGGAGAAGATGCGATGTGACAAGTAGAAAGGACCTGTCTGTTGAATGACACAAGGAAAGAGGAAAACTTAACATATAAGAAATGTGTGTGATGAAATTAATTAAAACTAGCTGCTGGATGGAGTTGAAAGATTTAATTGGACAAAATGTCTTTGTAACACTTTATACACTAGGTGGTGATTTTTTTTTTTTCTATCAACAGTTTGAGAAATACATGACTGTATGTGTGTGGAAATTAAATTCACTATGCGATGATATGCAACTGACTTCTTTCAGATAATGCCAAGCATCTCCTTCTGCAATTTAACTTTTAAAATCATCTTTATTTAGCCTGCGTAATAGGCTTTCTTTCCCTCATCCTCAAGTTTAGTGGATATGTTTTCCTGCTTGTTTATCTGACTGTCATTTTTCATGCCTGCTATCTCTTACAAACATGAGTATCTTTATCAGAACCTCCGACTTTTTTTTTTCGTACTTTAAACTGCACTTTCAAGATAACTTCTGGGAAGTACTGTAATCTGAGGCGTACTTAATCTATGTGTATGTTCTTTTAATCTTGGCTTTTTTTTCCCCTCACCAGATAATGCAAAAATTAATAGCTCTTCTATGATTGTAAATTTGTAAAGTTATAAGAAAGTACTGTAAATTCATCTGATATTTGGTTACCATGTAAATCTGAAGGAGCATGAGCCTCAAACGGAAATGAGGTGACTTTAGCAAAAGTAGTGGAATATTACTTCTGAATTATGGGGGGGTTTGTATCAAATATGTTCTAAAGAGGGGTAGTCTTGGTCTTGGTCCCTTTGTATCAAGCAGAATTCTGTGTGAGGAGGTATCTTGGTCTAGTTACTACACAATGTTTCCATTTGTCTGAGAAAATATAAAATTTATAGGTGATACCAGGAAAGGCAGCAATAATTTCAGAGGACAAGAGTTGAATTTAGAGTTAATTAAGAGACATTACCTGTAAGAAAAAAAAATGGCATGTGGTTTGATAGGGACAAGCACAAACTACAGCACGTGAATAAAAATGGTCAACTCTATAAATACACTATGGAGACTAGACCATAGTCATATGGAAGAGGATCCAAATTTGGTAGTAGATCATAACATAAATACCATCAGATGTAACAAAGCATGTGAAGAAATCCTGCTTTATTTGGTGCTGTTGGGGACTCAAATGGAGTGCAGTGCTCAGTTTTAGGTGCTGTACTTTGAGAAATATGTAGCTGAACTAGAGAAAGTTCAGAAGATGGTATGAAGAATGATCAGAAGTCTAGAAAAAATGAAAGCCTGAAAGAAAGGGGTCAGTTTCATCTACAGAAGGAAAAGCTGAGTAGAGATGGAAGTCTTCAGCTGCATTAAAGTGTTTTTAATTTTTATTACATGAAGTTGTATAACTCTGTCCACTGGGAAGAGGACAAAGAAATGGTCTTAAATTATAGGAAGAAAGATTTTACAGTGCTGTTTGATCTTACACTTCCCATTCATCCTGTAGTTCATTCACTTATTTCTCCTCTCTGTTGTTTGTAATGAGGCACTTTTATAGCTTAAAGTCATAAGCTGGTATGATGGAAGCGTTTGACCAGGGGGAGGAATAGGGAAGGAGAGGTTGTTTGTTTGACAGTTGATTTTCTGTCAGGTCACCTTCTTTAACCTACTCACACTGACTGCATCACCACTGAATTCAATGGGAGGAAAATTAACAGGAGCACATGGCAAGGGGGAGTGGGATTATATGTAACGTCAAACTGCACCCTCGGGCTAGATATTAGGATAATCTGCCTAACGGTAAGGATAATGAAGCACTGAAATGGGCTGCCTGAGGAGAGTGTGAAACCTGCCTCCGTTTTTTAAAAACAAACGAGACACATCTACTGGCAATAATTCTGACACAGTTTGGTCTTTTACCCATAGCTGGGGTCAACTAAGTTGATCAACTTCTTGAAATACTGTCCAATCCTACTTTCTGTGATTTGTGCAACTTCTTGAGTAGATACAAGCAGTAAGATTAATATTATATGTTATGATTTAGAAGTGTTGCCCACTTGCTATCTAGGTTCTTCAGTGACTGGACCTGGTATGTGGGAGACAAAGAGGAGTAGCAGTCTTGAGCTTTGTCTGTAGTCAGCAAGGGTAATGAACTTTTTAAGTCCTGACTGGTGTGATTTTGAAATGCTTCTGTTAGCACACAAGAGCTCAGGTGCATTTTATGAGCTATGCAGATGCTGTTTAGACTGATTTGTTTTTGGCAAAGGTGTGTTCTAGCCCCCTTTGAACCATTTTAGGACTAATAAAAACAGTCCTGGACTACAGGTAGGCCACTGTAAGGTAGACTCTTCTTCCAAAGGTAACTGTGTATAAATTTAGTGATCACCTGTCTAAAAGGTAACCAGATCAGGAAACTTTTTTTGGGAAGAACTAGTCCAAACACAGGGCAAAACTAGAATGCTTTGGTTTAGGAACTGTAGAGGCAGGGGAACTATTTGTGCTGAAATACATGCTATGCTGAGTCGTTTGAGACTTGTTCAATTATCTAGAATAGGCATATTCTACCTAAAGTGCTTGTCTGTGGTACTTAAAAAAAGCCCAGCCAAGAAAAACCCCAAAATCCCAAGCCAAACCAAAACAAATAACTTTTTTTCCCCCCAAATCTGGGGGTATGCAACATGCACAAACCATTCTGAAGTGGGCAAACTGAAGAAAAGGCACTTATAATTCTTCTGGGAAGCGCACTTCAGGTCCACAGGAGCTAGAAGACTGTCAAGGGTGAACACAAAGTGTTTGTCTACTTTAAGAATCTATTTAGGGATAACTATCCTAAGATTTGAAATGCAAGCTTTCTTATTTGCTATCGGTGAAAGGGGAGAAAAGTTCTTGTTTCATGAATAACGTAAGTGATGCTGGCAACAAGGAGTTGGTGCAGAAGCATTTTGCCAACATGCCTGTGTTAATTTGA
>VZTO01018460.1:0-34979 GCA_013400615.1 Syrrhaptes paradoxus | reverse complement strand
TTGCTCACACTGGTTTTGGGAAGTATTCAAGGACCACAGCAAGTACTAGTTTGGTCCCTGTGTGTTAAAAGTCCAGTTCTCCAAATTACTAAAGCTCATTGCTAAATTTAAATAGGTAAGTCATAAGACAGTGTCTCCACATTCCTGCTGGGTGACCTGACTCTATATTTCAGTTTTCCTTGGAGCTCTTTGTTCATCATGCAGGCCTCCTGCCGCCTTCACTTGATGTTGTCTTCTAGTACCTGTTTTTGTACTGTGCTGATATTTTTACACTGTGAAATTATGAAAGGATTCATAAAAGGCTAGAAGGGGCCATTCAGATTTGTCTAGTTTTGAACTGTGTAGGAAAGCTTCATCTTGGAGCTCTTCCAGTAAGTCGAGACTTAGTTGGAGAATGGTGTCTGGGGAAGAATAATAATCTGAATGTAAAAGTGAGTTTTCATAGGATGCTTCCAATGATGCTAGATATTCACACATGTAGAGCTGAAATGTTTCCAAAGTTTTCAAGTGTTGTTGTTACATGCTATAAAATATGACCCAGAGAGCTGCTTAAAACCTGGGCTAACATTTCTTATGACTATTTTATGATTTCATGATTTTTCTAGCTTTCAAAAGTTTATTCTTTCTGTGTCAAATAAGGAGATTCTGAATATTTTTCTTTTGTTTAGAGGTGCAGCGCAGAGTCAGAAGTATGTCTCCTCTTGAGTCTTTCAAAAATCAATAATGTAGTTCTATGGGAAGTACATAAGTCTCAATTCTCTTCTTCTTATGGGCCTCCATCTGAATTTTTACTGTCCAGATAGGGTATTTACTAGAATATTAGAAGAGGTATGGCATGATGGAAAGTTGTTTATCAAATTTCTTTATATTGCTAGACTTTGCAAGACTGAAGGAATAATTGATTTGGAAGGGCTAGTTTCTGAAAAATCAACACAGGCGAATAAGGTAAGCTTCAGCCAGAAGTGTTTTTTTTGTCAATTTCTATTTACAAAATGAAATTAAAAAAAGGAATAAAAATTATTTCCAGTAAAGACTGGCATGCACTTGTAAAGTTGGCCTAGTTTGCAGCCTAGTTTCAACATTAGCACGAATTTGGACAAAAATAATTGAATCCAATTGAAGGTCAGGATTTACTAGCATAAACCCAATTAGGAACTAATTTTCTAGGACAAAACCAGTTGTTTTCACTGCGTACAGAGGCACAGATGCAGGTAATGTAATTAATGTAATTAATGTAACTGTTGTAAAGTGNTACTGGACCAGGTTACTCAAAGCCTCATCCAGCCTGGCCTTGAACACCTCCAAGGATGGGGCAAATTGCTCCAGTGTCTCACCACCCTCACAGTAAAATATTTCTTCCTAGTATCTAATCTAAATCTACTCTCCTTCAGCTTAAAACTGTTACCTCTCATTCTATCACTGCACTCCCTGATAAAGAGTGCCTCCTCATGTCTTCTCTAGAACCCCCTGAAGTACTGGAAGGCTGCAGTAAGGTCTCCCTGGAGCCTTCTCTTCTCCAGGCTGAACAACCCCAACTCCCTCAGCCTGTTCTTGTGTGGGAGGTGTTCCAGCCCTCTGATGGGTATAGCTGGGTGTGCAGTGGGACGGTTTTGTCCATTGCAGAGCTATCTGTAACTGTCTGTAAGCAGCTCAGGGTAATCCCAGACTTCCATTTGCAGAGGGCACCACTGCAGTTCCTCATCCACTACTAAAACCTGCTGGTTATGACTGATACTTGTTTAAATGGAAGTTCTTTTATTTCAGTTTGGGCTTATTGACTTTTATTTTGTCACTTGCCTCCCCAGTCTTGTAAGTCTAATTGCTTGGGGGATCAGAAGTCAAGAGAAATTTAGAGAGAAAGTGTCCAAACTACTGGTAAAGCAGACAGACATATGAACACATCCTTTCAAAAAGATGATTCATCATTTACCAGATGGGTCTTATGCAATATATGGATAATCAGCTATTCATTATCATGTAAAGCTCGTGAAGTTTCTGTAAAGACATACGAAGACATGTATGTGGCTTGATGAGCTCTACAGAAGTTTTGAGGTCCTAACCTATCTTGTTAACTGTAACAGGCTTGTTTCTGAGGTGATCCAAGCCCAGTGCTATTTACTCAATTTCAGCTCTTACGGTCTAATTCCTGTTTTCACTTACAGTCTTTGTTTCAGCCTAAGCATATAACTTTGCTGCCCCTTAAGAATTTGTTTACTTAAACATTATTTTATATGCAATCAAAGTGTCACAAAAGACACTTCTGAAAATTAGATAAATACACATTGGTCTTCGAGCTGAAATTATTATAGCACTCTTTCCCTCTTTTTTTTTCACCTAGCTGTGTGATGTGCTTACCTGTGCATTGTTAGCAAAATACTTCTCTTGAGGTGCAGAAACATTTAAAGCAATTTCCAATCCTGGAGATTTTTTCTATCTGTAGTTGTCTTAAAGACTTTTTCCCTCTTTCTTTTCAGGGACATGGGGCTCTCTTATGATTAGATTGACTGAATGAATCAAAACCCCTCAATTTTACAGTTTCTGAAGCCAAGTTAGAATTATGTACTCCTGTATTAGTTAGCCCTTAATCTGTAGTAGTTAGGTTTTTGTTGCTGTTGTAGCAACAAAAATCTAACTACTATTCTTATTGTTTGTAGTGATAGCTTCATATTCACGTCTCATTCCTCCAGCATCTGGGCTCCATGGAAACAGAACTATGAACCCGGAAAGTTTGACTCAGTGTTCCATTTTACCCTCACAGAATTTTTTTGAACAGACACTAAATATCTTAAAGAGAAAGTAACCATCGTACTTCTCATGTGATATTGGCAGTAGGTCCCTTATAAATACAGGGATAAATTCAGAACTGCTGGCTTTACAGATTTCTCTGTCTATTGTTTTCTGACTTCTTCATGTGTCTTCAGGGAAAAGGCAGCAGTCTTGCAAACTGAACTACTCCTTTTCCTTCAGATTGGTTGCTTTCCTTTTATTCTTCCTCACAGTCACTGAGGGCTGCCAATCATTATTACTGTATGTAACAAGGGACTTGTTCTCCTCCTGAATCTAAGGACATCATGTTTCTTCTTCAACTTAATTTCTCAGCAAAAAGGTTAAGAACCCTGGTGAAGTGAGAGCAGAGAGTTTCACATGGCTTACAAGTGTCAAGCAGCTGATACCTAACGCTTTTGCATCTCCCTGATCTTCTTGTTCCCTCTTCCTCCCTCTATCTTTAGCCTGAGTGCACATGAAGTTCTCTCATATGTGATCTTCACAAGCTTGTGAGAAGAAAAAAGCAAGTTCATCTCCATTAAGTGCTGTAAATCAGGAAGGTAGTCTAAAGAGTATTAAAAGATAAGGATACAAGTGGAACTCTGGACTGCTAACAGACAAGTTTTATGGGCTGTGAGAGAGCCAGCATTCCTGGATTGTGATGACAACAAACTATGGCATAATCAGGGAAGCAAAAGAGGAAAATTTGCAGATTAAAAGTGTGGATAATTTGTGGATATATCACATGTGAAGCAGGGAGATTCAGAATCATAGATTAAATTAGTGCAGAACAGCTGTTTAATGACTTGAGAGAGCATAGAATTAGATGGTGTTTCTTTTTTGAGACAAACTTAAGCCTACTACCAATCACCAATTAGCATGTCTTATACAATATACCCTTTTTTAAAATTGAAACTTTAACTCATAAAAACTTGCCTAGATTGGCGTTGATATCACCTGGTAGAGTACATAATAAACACCTGTGGCAATTCATGCAGAGCTCATGAGTCTACTTCCCAGGAATCTTCATGTACAAAGAGCCACTTAGTTTCCAAGAGATCTGAATGAGGTTTCAATTCATCTAGGAGCAGGCACATAATAGGCATACATATGCCTAACATATATATAACATATATATTTATATACAATTTTAACACTTTGTAGCTGTTGCTTATTGTCAATGAGCTTGGACATTTCACCAAAGGCATATCACTGTCTTTAACCGGTACTGAGTCTGGAGTAACTCATAGAAGATAAATGGTACCTTTAATGTTCAACCTCCCAAATTATGTTCAAGCTATGAATGATTCATTTTTGTCGTGAAACACAAAACGTGTTTCATAGGGACTTTTTTTTTTTTCTGTTGTAATTTTAACTGAGTGACTCTGCATGTATGTGACTTCATTACTTCTTTAACTTTGCATACATTAGAGGCTTAGATATGACCAAAGTATAAGAAGTAAAAATATCTCCTTGAATGACAAAAATCAATAAAACTAACCTTGCATGTCATTCGTCTCTTTCCTTTTTACATTCTACTTGAAAACTCCTCCAAACTGGCAGCTCTTAGAAAAGTTGTTCACAGTCAAAGTAATAAATTTTAATTTGTTACCAGGCAGGTTTACCATGAGAGATTTATTTTTATGCCACTTAGAGCATTGTCCATTTTTGATATCTAGAAGACAAGCCAAAAAAGATCCCAGAGCAGTTGTGATGGAAGATGTTTGAAATTCTGTCATGAAGACACACACAATTAAACAATAAGAGTTGCCATCTTATTTCTAATACAGAGTGGAAATATTTGTTGCTTACCTTAAACTTTGGTTTAAGCAACCTTTTATTAACAGTCAAACCTCAGTTGATACACCACTCTTCTAAATCACTGGAAAGAACAGGGCCCTCAGAGTGATAATGATGGCTCTCACTTGCCCGTGCAAGTCAAATAACACAAGGTCATTCAATCACCCTTCCTCCCCCATTTTTTCCTAGAGGATGCTATCCTTTACATTGTTATTTACTGTTTGAGTCAGAAGTACATTTGCATGATTTATTTATATAACACATCAAGCTTTAAATAAAACATGCATCTGAATTTAAAGTTCTGTCTCTAATGTGCCAGTTATGTGACTAATTCATTAGGTTTATCGCTGACTTATGAATTATACAAATGACTTTTAAACCATGGAGCTGATTTGGATCCATATTTCATACTTTTTAATGTAAATATCTGTTTTATTAATAGCAGTTTGTTTATAAAGCATTAGCTTAAAAAGACTTACCATTTTGTCCAGTTTGCCCCCAGCAAGCTATAGAAATACACAGTTACCTGTAAAGATTTCTATCTTTACAGATATTCCCATTTTAAACAGCAGATGTTCTTTCACCTTACTAAATTGGACTATTCCCTTTTCCTTTCAGGGATATGTGGGAGGATAAAAATGAGGAGAAAAGAATGCTTGAGGTTCACCCTGTCATCAGGAGAATCTATGCTCTCCTTTTCTGTTACTTCTGAGCCTGTCTGCACAATAAGAAAAGCATACCAGTCATCATTTTGGATCTCTAGAGCTAGGATGTCACATCTTAATTATCTCCCCACTTCAACCATGTGGAAACAACTATATGGAGTCAGGAATAAACCAGTTGTGTAAGAGTGATAAAAGTCAAGGGCTTAGTGCACACAGGAAACAAAATGATCTTTAAATTCAAATTTTCCTATGAACACTAGAACTAACAAAGTCTGCTTTTCAGTGGGTTTGCACCTTTTGCCCTCTAATTCCCCCAGATAGAATAAATGAAGCGCCTTTACACCTTCTGCCACCAAGCAGGACGAGCACTTAGTGGGGATAGTAGGTCAGGAAGTGGCTGCAGGCTGGCTAGTTCTCTCCTGCCTCAAAGAACCTGTAATCTGAATTTAGCAGTCTCCTGGTAAGGACAGTCCCATTCTCTCTCAAAGAGATATGTCCCCAACTTCTCCCAAATTGACATTAATGTAAATTATTTGTAAGACAAAAAAACATAAATTTCTTTCAGATGTGATTGAAATTGCTAAATAGGATTCAAACCTTATCTAGGGAGAGAGAGACACAAGTCTGAGTGCATAAGACACAATTTTGTAACAAAACATTCTGAAAATTAAAAGGTCGTTAAAGATAATTAATACAAGTTTTCAAGTTATTAGGACTTCTTTTTCATGGAAAGGAACAGTGATAATACAAGGGCTTCACTAATTCTAAGAAATTTTGTCTGAGCAAATGGTGATCAAAAACCTTATCTGAAACTGTTACTTAACCCAATATACATTTGAATGCACCACCTGCCATATGCTGCATATTGTGTCTGGTAATGGTTAATACATGGATTTGTGTCCCCTTAAAAAACTCAAAGCCTACTTTTAAGAGCTCTAGCAATGGGGTCCCATAAATCTGGAATCACCTCATACTGTAGAGAGTTAATGAGAACTTACAGATTTGTCAAGCCAAGAGTAAATCTGTGCAAAACCAGGGTGAAGATACAGTGCACAAGCACATAGCAGGATCTTGGTAGTTTACCTAATTGAGGTAGGTTGCCTCAAGGTGGATTATTAAAGGTAGCTTCTTACATCAGAGTAATGCATCTAACCTGGAAATTTGCATTGTAACCACTACATTACAGACAAGATCTAACCACTTGGCCAGAGGACATCAGCAAAACAGGAGGCCTTGAGGGCCAGCAGTGAATGTTTAAAGGAGCTAAGAAACAAGAAGAGGAATTGTAGACAAGTGACATTTTAAGGAAATATGACTTTGAAGGGTAGAGTTCTGTACATTTTGTGGGGTGAGGATTCTCATTTAAATGTTAATGTTATCTGCATATGCTGGGGAAAAGTAGAGAAATTTATTGACTATAGTTTATTTCATACCAACTATGAGAAAAAAAGCAAAATATACTTAACTTGCAAACTTTAGAAATCTTTTCTTTCTCTTCTTCATTAATATAAAGAAAAGGGATTGCCATATATTGTTATTCCACACTAGCTCTAGAGTTCTTAACCACACATAAAAAAAAGAATAAACTAAAAGTACAGGACCATCTGGATTACTAAAAGCTTCACCTTTTCCACTTTTTCTGAACTGATTTTCTGGATTTGTCATTACTTTTTCCAACCACTATCTTTTATTGTATTCTTGAATATGATCCAGATATATGAAACTAGTTTTTAATTATAATTATTTTTTAGAACAATATGTTTGTTGTTTTTTTTTTAATTTCTATAGCAAGATACTGATATTTTGACATTTGCTCAGGAGCTTTGTGACTGCCTCTCTGAAAAAGCCAGACTTCTGTCAAATGCCAGGTCTGTTGTTTTTACATTAAGCAGTGACTTATTTTGCAAATTACTCAGAAAAATAACAGATTTTTACATTAGGATAAAGGTAACAAAATCAAGTTCAAGACATTTGGTATTAATATCCTGGAAATATATATCACCCATCTGAGCTATAGTATTGTATATACCGCTGATCCAGCCAGGACACGATCACCCCTTAGTCTCTCCCTTTTATTTTAGTAATCTACATTTTAAGTGCGAGAAGCAATGATGGGAAAAAGGAACTCTAGACAGTCTGCCTGTACTAAGCTCTGTTTATTAAGCAGACCAAGTGAGGGACAGGTTGTCTGAGGGAAAGCTTTACACATACATACACATACACATACACATACACATACACATACACATACACGCACATATACATACAGGCACAGGCACAGGCACTGGCACAGACGTATACACACAGACTTGCTGTTAGCTAGCTGCTGGTGAGTTGACACAGTTGAGGGTGGAGGAAACATGACACTTTCTCCAATTGCTCCAAGGGGAGCTCTGGACAGGGGCTTGGTACCAGTGTGTTAGTAGTTGCACCTTGGCTCTTCTTCTAGCTGGTGTCAGACATCTGTGTGCCACTGTTTCCCCAGTATGTGTTGCTGGGGAGTTTTATAGATAAATGTTGCCTCAAGACAGCAGCCAGATGAGTGCACAACGATATCACACTATGCATTTGTAGCAGTTTCAGGTGTTGTTTTCCTGGCACATGTTGATCCATCATCTGTACCACTTATGTGCAGTTCTCGTTTGCAATGTCTTGTTGGCTGTGGTTCATTCTACTCAGTTACTTGCTTTCGATCAGAGCACAGTCATGGTGCTCCTGTGACACATTAAATGTCAGAGTATTTTAAATCAAAGGGATGGGCTGTAATTTCACTGTTCTTTACTGTTTTGAAAATGTCGCATTCTCAGTGGGTCAAATTATGTTCTTGCTTGTGAATCTCTGTGTGCCATTTGGCCTTCTGACTTACACTAGTGTGGAAGGCTCTGTGAATTCGGATGGATTTACACCTCTTAACCCAGAACAACCTTTGTCCCAGTGACTGAGGTCCACTTTCAGTGCCTAGGCAGCAGAGTAGGTCATCCAGTATAAAGTAAAGGACTTCTGTGTCATACTCTATCAATGATTTAGGGAGATGTAAAATTTGTGTAGCCTTTCCTGCTAGTGCTTTTCCCAAAGAGCTACCATTTCCTTTATTAAACATACAAGAGACACAATAAAATCCATTTGCTTGAATGTTAGATTCTCGCTTTTTAAAGCTTTTAAATCATTCAGATGGAAACTATTTCCTTCTGCATGCATGAAGCTTTTCTCCCTAGAATTATTTTTCTGGAGATACAAAATTCTGTGACTGACTTGACCTTGAATTGCTTATCTCTACAGTAAAATTCCATCTGAAAGAAATTTATTAGGCCAACAGGACACAGAAGTTGATGCCCTTTTACCTCGTTCCTGTCTCTCTTCCTGCCATTTTTACTGACCTCAAAACCCAAAGAGTTAAACTCAAACAACTGTATGAATTGATGGGCACATACTACAACTTGCAGCCACATGGTCTCAGACTCTGCTCTCATAGTTCTTCTAAGAAAAGCTGTTAGGTGTTGTGGTGTTCTAACGGGAGAACAGAAGAGAAAACATAGGTGTTTTGGGAAATGATCCAGAGAATTTATTAGAGATTTCCTATTTTGAATCAAACTACTGACTGAGTCAATATCATAGTATAATGACACTGAGCCTGATAAGCAGCATAGGCACACCATTTTTTTTACAATGTGCCCCTTAATTACTTAGGCATCCTGAAAGTCTTTGAATATGGTAAGGGAGCTATTGGTGTGTGTGTACATTCACTGTGATTACAGTAATACAGCTACCCCTAAGAGGGAGATTAAGTGGTTGACAGTGCTCTTAAATTATTCCTCCATTTTATGAAACAAAATATTTAAAATAATTTATAACAGCAAAAGCTGGTTTCATAATAAAATTTACAAGACAAAGCCCAGAGCGCAAACCTTAAAAGTTTAAGATTTTGCTAATAAACTTTCCTGACACTTAAGGTCCTACTTTTCTAAATTCTACAGAACTCTAGACTTCTTTAGTGCAGGACATGTTAGCAGGTGTCAGCAGTGAGCAGTGCCTATCACCTTCTTTCTCCTAAGATAGGTTTAGCCATTTCTGGGTATCTTTTGTCATCACTCATAGAAAAAAAAAAAAAAAAAAGATGACCAGGTAGATTTTATTTAAGTTATTTCATTTAGACTGGCACAACGTTTGTTTTTTTTTTTTTCATGTGATGAGGATACGACACCTTTGGAAATATAGATCTGTTCAACATTATCTGCATAGGTTAGGTGTACAGCTTAAACAGAACAAGTATCCTGTTTGGAGAAGGCAGCAGTGCACATTTTATGTGACAATGATCATTAAAGAATTGGACAAGCTTCAAAAGCACTGGATTGAGTGTAGAGGTGAAAAGTCAACAGTACAACACTTGACAAGTAGATCTGATCATTCCCAGTGGTAAATACCCTGGACAGGTGTGAGTTAGCTCATTCTTTATAGAAGTTACGGACTTTAACTCAGAAGAATGTCTTACAGGAACTTAAAATTTAGCTGTTACTATATGACTGATCCCACTGTAGTGTAGAGGAGGATCTGCACAGTGATTGAAATAACATCTCACAAAAAGCTAATGTGCCCTACAGGAGTATCCTTCCTGTAATGTGGATAGTGGAGATGGCTCAACATCTGCAAAACTAACAATTTAGCACAGCAAATAACAATACTTGACTGTGAAACACTGCAGGTAGAATGCCATTCCTCAGTAGCAGCTTTCTCACTATAAATAAGCAGTTTGCATCATAAAAAAGAATCTCCTTACAATATAACATATTGCACCTTTTTTTTGTGGTCTTTTGCTGCTTTGTTCAAACGTGTTCTGATTCTTTCCTTTTTTGTCTTCATTAAAGATTTTTGGTCTCACAATGAAGATATTACTATCATTTGGTGTAGCTTGAAGAAATAAGAAGTATCACATTCGAAAGGTTTTCTGAACATTAAAAATATTTCAGCCAGTGTACTGTATTTCACCTAAGGGAAAGATGGAGAGACACTGTTTATCAGGGAGTGTAGTGACAGGATGAGGGGTAATAGGTTAAGACTGAAAGAGGGTAGATTTAGATGAGATATTAGGAAGAAATTTTTTACTGTGAGGGTGGTAAGGCAGTGGAACATGTTGCCCAGGGAAGCTGTGGATGTCCCATCCCTGGAGGTGTTCAAGGCCAGGCTGGATGAGGCTTTGAGCAACCTGGTCTAGTGGAAGGTGTCCCTGCCCATGGCAGAGGGGTTGGAACTAGATGATCTCTAAGGTCGCTTCCAATCCAAACCATTCTATGGTTCTATGGTTCTATTGTGTCAACATGTTATGGACAGGGTGGGGGGAGGGTAGAGAACCAAAAAGCCTCTCCGGGACTAATAATTTATTACAGTACATTAGTATACCCGGTTCTGAAACCCTGGTAGAATGCCATTTCTCAGTGGCAGTGTTCTCATGATGCACAAACAGTTTCCAACACCAAGTTCCAATAAAGTTAAACTGCCGAGAGTTACAACACCGGTGAGAGGTCAAGCTTGCATTTTTTTATTTGTTGGAAAGACTGAGTCTTCTAAGGTGACTTGTAAAATGTTTAGAGTAAATCAAGAAATAGATCTTTAAATGTCCTGGTGCCAGTTGGGATAAATTAAACCCAAAGAATTGGGTCCACTAGATCTCCACGCCATTCACAGAAGGAGCAATTCGTAACCTTGAATAATTTGATCCTCTTTTCTTAGGATTCTATAGGTGCTGTTTCTGCTAATGATTTTTTGAGATTTAGAAGGCTAGGAAGCATATTGTCAAAAATAGAATTTGTACAGCCTTATTCATGACAGTACAATTCTACAAGATTTCTGCATCTTGAGAGTTTTAAAATTATTTCCTGAATCATGAGGAAAACAGAATTTTTGTTTCAAATTGGGCTTAAAATACATGGTTAGTATATAACTGAAGTTATACAATGAAAAAAATGCTAAAGTGCTAAAAAAAGAGAAATTTAAAATGTTGAAATATATACAAAACTACGTGAAAGGTTAAATTCACTTTACAGGCAAAATTAGGAATTAAGGTAAGGTATTAAGGTATTGTGGTTTTATTCCCTAAGTTTATGGCCTAGCATATACTAGCATATACTAATTATAAAAGTCCAGCAAAAGCCACTGTACTTCTTATGGGAAGAAAGCTGAAGGAAATATGTTTTTCTGTTCAGAGCCAAACCTAACTCTTTCTAAAAACTTCTAAAAACTCCCAGCTGACTGTGAAACTATGACAGTTAATAGACACAGGGAAATAGTGATACAGACTTAAATTTGGCCAGATACAAACTATACCCAGACGGCTTTTTCACAAGAGTTAACAGATGTTCAGGGTGTCTGCAGTACACCTGGCTTCATGAGAAGAAGAACCCATGGCATGAACTCTCAAGTGGATGTTTAATGTCAGGTTAAGTCTTTTTTCTCCAAGTAGTATGCTAAAGAAGCACAAGCCATCCAAAGTATACAGACTTGTTTATGCACCTCTAAAAGGCTGAAAGCACAGTGCATTATTATAGCTAAAATTACTGTTAATATTGCTTCAGTTGTACTATTGGGATTTCAGGGTTATGGAGTCGTATAATCTGATAGATACTACTCTTTTTAGCTGGACATACAACTATCACTGGTGGGACAAAGCAGATAAGACTGATGACCTAGAACACAAGGTGATAGTAATATACTAAAACCAGAATTTATTAAGTGTAGCTTGCAGTTTTCACAAATTCAATGTACATCATTACTCCTTTTCTAAGAGCCCTACTGAAGTCTTTCTTTCTATTTGCTAGCGGTTGCTGTAATTATTTTTACAATTATTATTATTATTATTAACAGAAACATTAGTATTCAAAGCTTATTCTATCACAGAAAACTGTGTCACAGGGTTTTCTTTATAATAACTGGCTGCTGTGTAATATGTTCTTGATTGTTTAATGCTGCACCTGTACCATCTAAAATTAGCCACAGTTGAACTCTTTGGAAATGAAGCCAGAAAGTAGGTGACATTCAGTCTTAGTCACTGGGGTACAGCTAGAGAGGAAGTGATTTGAGTGTTGTCAATAATGGGAATATTTGTAATTTTCCGGAAAAAAATAAAATAAAAGTAAAATAAAATAAAGTAAAATAAAATAAAATACTGACATTTGAGAATTGAGATAATTTAAAAGTCTTGCTTTCATTGAAAATGAAACAAAATGCAACAAGCTGTTATTTATACAGAGAGAATATCACTCACCATTTCAAAAGCTTTCTGGTTTTACCCTCCTCTCAATGCTTTCTTTTAAAAATCGTAATTGTTCATAGACTTTGCCTTATCATTTCTGAACCCTTGAGATAAACTACAGTATATCCATTTTTTTGCCCCCCACCCTAGTTTATCCAATAATCTGAATCTTGAATTAAACTAAAGCAAAGACATACAGTTCCTAGAAGTCTTCTAAATTAGTCTAATTACTGGGATTATTCTAAGAGACAAGTTTTCCTCCTATTTCCTCTCCTAACCATAACTGACCTTCAGGAACTGCCAAACTTTTTGTAGAAATTCCAAGGTAGGGGAGCGCAGGGGGAACACAACAGAGTAATTTAGCATCAGAATATTTGGTTTAGTAGTAGCCCATGTGTGACACCTCTTCGATATGCTAAGAATAAGCTCTAGTATTGCATATAGGTTTTACAGTCTGTTTTATTTTCTAGTGTTTATAGTGAATCACATAATTATTCAGTAAGCACCCTAAATAGGATGTAAAAAAAAATTATTTCTCTTCTGATGAGGGGAAGGCATGGGAATATTAAACACTATGGTGCAAGCTACATGAAATGTAGAAAGGGATAGTTAAACATCTTTCAAGTGTCATCAGTATCACGTCATACTGTGAATGCTATGGGATTCACATCTGAATGTGCATACTGAGAGGACTACAGTGTACTGTTCTGAGGTAATTAGCAATACCCAGGTTCTGTTTCAGGTAACTGTTAGAAGTTAGACCAAGTTAAATTAAGAACATAATGCTCTGGTAAAGATGCAGAGATAACTATTCTCAAGTAGGAAAATGTGCCCTAATTCTCCAATGTCTTTTGAGGAAGCTACGAGAGGAAGAAATAAATTATTGGAAGAGTAATTTAGGCATTATAATGGCATTGTTAAGATAATGCGATGATGTGGTTTGAGGATATGAAACTCATCAGGAACAAGAAAGTAAGGGATTAATGGAAAAGCAGTATACGGGAGCAAGTGGGAGGAAAGGCTGCAGTGTATTGAGAACATCTGAGAGGCATATGTTCTTTTATTTCTCTGCTTGCTTTGCTTTTTTGAATGTTGCTTGCTCTGGAATATCACACACTCTCTCACACACACATGGTTTTATTTGTTTCTCTTATTTAATACTTCCTTTTCTTACTCCATGAGTCTGAGAATCTGATGTGGGTGGGAGGAAGGAAGACTGAAAGAGTGATGACTCCATATAAAACACTGTCATGAGCTAGGAGACATGGGGGTTTTCTGTACTGTGTTTTGGTGACAACTCTCATGGGCAGATTCACTGCCCATGCCTGCAATCACAGCCACTGTTTACTTCTGGAAACCACCCAGTGCTGTGTGCTGAATACACCCATTGGCTTTCTGTACTCGCTTTGTCTGCAAGTCAGACTAATGGCTGAAAGACAGGCACCCCAGAGAGTATCTTGTCCTACAGACTGCTATTGAACGTGTCAGCTGCATGTTGACATGGTCTGTGTCCTAAAGAGCTAAAGGAATGTAGCATCTAGAGCAACAAAAGTGCTAGTTAAAACACATGCATATAAAACACACATAATATGAACCAATATTTATGCGCTTGAGATATTAATTTTTGGTGAGTTGGGCCAGTATGAATATCTTGGGTGGACAGACATATCTCAAAGTGTAGCTAAAATCTGTATACATTGTATTAAATATACTCTTTTACTCTTTTAATTATTGCCCATATGAAAGAAATAAAACCAACTAAAAAGTCCCAGGAATTACTTTACATATGTTAACAAGACACTATGATATCCTAGAGCATTTAACCACAGCATTCCAGAACACGAATTGTAATGCTTTATATTTATAGGCAGATTTTGATCAGGCCTGAAACATCTGAATTTCAGTGAACTTATCCCAGGCAAACCTGTCAAATATTTAAAATCATTCCTTTCGGGGTGTGATTACTGAAGTAGTGAATGCCAAGTATGTAAAACAAAGGAGTCTGAGATATAGTGGTGTTCAAGTATAAATAACAGAAGAAAGCCATCTCTCTCTTTCTTTGGTTTAGGTAGCAGTTTGGGGAATGAATCATCTTCAAGAGTGGCATGGCAGGAAGGAAGTCTCACAAGGAAAACGAAAAGGAAAGGCAATCAATGGGAAGTTGCTGCTTTTTTAATTAAATAGTAACTCTTGTCAGCATAAGCTCTCCTAAAACTTAGAAGAGTTGTAAACAGTAATGTAAGCAGTAGTTGCAGGAGTCTGCAGACTGAAGATCTGATGTCAGGCAAACCTTGCAGAATAGAACTGTGGGATTTAGCTCTCTCTGTCCAGCAAATAATGAGGCTTTGGGGGAATTTCTCTCATAACCCCTTTTGGCAAGCTCAGGTGGTTACTATGTTGAAAATAATAACAAGGTTTTCTGTCTGAAGGAGCATGGTCTCCGATGAGAATTCAGGCTTGATTCCAACAGAAAACTGATGCAAAATCAGAAAACAGAAATCAATAAAGACAGGTCTATGGGTATATATGCTTTAGAAAAACAATAATGAAGTTTATTTCAGAGATTTAATTAATGTTAAGTAGATATTCTATTTTGTGTTATGACTGCTATTATTTTTCCCCAGCAATTTCTTTGACAACAGCATTTCTTCAGGGTTTTTTTTTTGATGTTTGTTTGTTTGTTTTCAAGATGACAAGATCAGAGAAGCACTGTCACTTGCAAGACCAGAAGTTTGATTCAATGACTTTGCTGATTGCCATCATGATTCTACATGTAACTGATATTTTTAAGTAGGTCTTTCTGATTATATTTCAGGAAGTCTTGTTTAATTGAAGCAGCTTAATGTGAATCCTGGGAAAAGATACTAATTATCTTGCTTTGCGTGTATTAAGCCACTTGGAAATGGGACTTAAATACATTTTGGCCTTAAAAATCCATAAATCTATACTACAAATAGGGCATAGAACTGAGAAGGTCAACAGAAACTGTTATCTTAGTTCTAGGTTTCATTTGAAAACACAAGGTACTTTATAAAATTTAAAACCTGTATCTTTTATAAAAAAATCATGAAGGTGCAGACCCATATAAAGAAGGAAATAATAATAATACCAATTTGAAATGATTTTATGGTTTACATTAGTTGTAATTTTTTCTCTAGCAGTGAATAGGCTTGTGTCAGATTAAAAAGAACATTTACTTGTTAAGTGTTCTTCGTATTAAGCATTAGAGATTTAAGATTTTTAAGATTCATTCGGACTGAAGATGTTCTTAAATTCTTTTTCTACTACAGCATCAGTCCTCAACAATGGGTTATGAACAGCTCAAAAAACTATTTTCATCTAGAAAGCAGAACAATTTTGATTGTGGGTTGGTTTTTTTTTTTTGGGGGGGGGGAAGGATATAAACCTTATTTTAATTTTTTTTTGTCTGAATTTTAGTTGGGAAAGCAACAAAGTTTATTTATCTTCACCCCTCCAATGGATTTCATTCTTTATAAAGGCCTAGCAGTAGAAGCTATTTTTCATTATCTTAGGATGTATGAAAGTGTTCCGAAAGTGGGGCAAGAAAAACTATTAGATATTTTAGGACTGGCTGGGCAGGGAGGTGAAAACCTATGATGAAGTCACACTACAGGGGATGGTTATGCCTCGTGGCTGTGCCTAAGGCTATAGTGCTTGGAACACAGTTTAAAGGGTCAGTGTGCAAATTAAACTGCAAAAAAATAGGACATTAAAATCCAGATTCAGGGTGTCTCAGTTTTATTTTTAAACTCTGTCAAAACCCACAGTGCAGGATTTTTTACTGAGCCAAGGGTTTATTTCTCTTTCTCTTCTTTTGTACTGCATTTTTAGAAATCATCCAGTCTGCAGCTAAGTTGCTGGAACAGTAAAGGATATCAGCTTAGACCAGACAATTGTTATTGTAAATGACATTTCCCTCTCTTCCCTTCTGTCCCCAAGTTTTGCAAATACAGCAGTTTAAGATTTTATTGGTGGAAGTAAATTTTATTTATTTTACAAAACAANTGGCACCCTATAAAAACAATGTTCTTGTTTTCAACTCCTTATGCAGCATGGTGTGTACAGGGCTTAAAGCTGTATCAATGTTCCTTCTACCTGCACACATCTTGAAGGAGATTTGGCTTCTTGAAAGGACTTTACATATGCCAAATGGGAAGCTGTCTTTCAGTCACTGGCTTTCCTCAGGTATCTACCCATCACACAGAGCATAGGTTAGTGTAGTTTGTGTTGGATACAGTGCTTTTTGCTTTAAAGAATTATTAATATTCATTAAAGACAAATAGGATCACTAGTATCACAAAACTGGGAATTACCATTATCTGCATTTACTCCTAAGAAATCAAAAGCAGCAGAACAAAAAAAAAACAAACCAAAAAAAACCCCAAAAATCAAACTAAAATATTCTTAATGAAGGAGTCTGACCAATAAAATGAAAGAACTAGAATGTCTTTTGCAGCATGTAAAACCAAATATAAGACAAATATTTCAAAAATTATGGAACTCTTGCCAAATTGGTTACCAGGACACCAGGTAGGTGGACAAAAAGAAATGTCATAAATGCAAATGGGACTTAAATGATAATTCCACTGGGGAAAGATGCAATAAATAGCATCACGGAGATAATGCTATAACCATTACAGCTCACAAGTTCAGCAGCAGGTTGGTTTTTGTTTGTTTGTTTTTTGGTTTTTTTAATGACAAAGAAATAAGTAGCATTGGGTACTGTGTGATTATGAGACACTACTTTCCCAATGAGTGTCAGAAAAATGAATGCTGATGGNAAAACTTAAAGTTAGTATTTTACTGACCCCCAGTTCTCACGGCAGGATTTTTCAAGTTTTATGCTAGAAATAGGCACGGAGCTACAAAGCACTAGCAAAAAGGTAAAGGAGAGAGATTGCAAGTTAAGGATATTCACTGCATGGCACCCTATAAAAACAATGTTCTTGTTTTCAACTCCTTATGCAGCATGGTGTGTACAGGGCTTAAAGCTGTATCAATGTTCCTTCTACCTGCACACATCTTGAAGGAGATTTGGCTTCTTGAAAGGACTTTACATATGCCAAATGGGAAGCTGTCTTTCAGTCACTGGCTTTCCTCAGGTATCTACCCATCACACAGAGCATAGGTTAGTGTAGTTTGTGTTGGATACAGTGCTTTTTGCTTTAAAGAATTATTAATATTCATTAAAGACAAATAGGATCACTAGTATCACAAAACTGGGAATTACCATTATCTGCATTTACTCCTAAGAAATCAAAAGCAGCAGAACAAAAAAAAAACAAACCAAAAAAAACCCCAAAAATCAAACTAAAATATTCTTAATGAAGGAGTCTGACCAATAAAATGAAAGAACTAGAATGTCTTTTGCAGCATGTAAAACCAAATATAAGACAAATATTTCAAAAATTATGGAACTCTTGCCATGGTGGTTACCAGGACACCAGGTGGACAAAAAGAAATGTCATAAATGCAAATGGGACTTAAATGATAATTCCACTGGGGAAAGATGCAATAAATAGCATCACGGAGATAATGCTATAACCATTACAGCTCACAAGTTCAGCAGCAGGTTGGTTTTTGTTTGTTTGTTTTTTGGTTTTTTTAATGACAAAGAAATAAGTAGCATTGGGTACTGTGTGATTATGAGACACTACTTTCTCAATGAGTGTCAGAAAAATGAATGCTGATGGAATTTGGGTCCTGCTTTCCTATTTTGTCTACTCTCCAATTTCTCTGCTATCCATTCACAAGAGGCATAGTCCTGGAAACAATTTTTCCTCAATGCTAAGAGTTAATTTTTTAACAGCGTGCTGTAGCCTCAGTAGGTACCTGTATATGTGGACCCTTGTGTACATCTGTTCCCTAGTTATCAGAGCTGCCAAAGTCTCAAGTCAGTGGCTTAATTGTTTCTCGCCAATCTCATGTAGAAATTAAAACTATATAGAGATTTCCCATTCATTCAGATCTATGAGGAACTTCAATACTGGGAAAGACAGGATCTGAAGAGACAAGACAATTTGAACTGTCTTGAAGAAAATAATACAGATTTGTCAGTAGCTCTCAGAGATAAAGGACAGAATTGCTTGAGAGGGCTCAGGATGCACAACAGTTTGTTGAGCATCTTATATTTGCAAAATAAACTTTTCCTTCAAGTACTTGGGTACCTTCAGAATTAGTCCTGTGATTCTCGAAAGTTGAAGATTGACAGTAAAGTCTGAAACTCATGAAAGTTTTGGAAAAAATCTATTTTCTCACTAAGTCAAATACTCAGAAAGAGCAAAGTAATTTTAAAAATTGAGTTTCCAATGGGCTAAAGATAATAAGACAATGTTAGGAATTCTGTAATAATATCCATCTTCTCTTTTTCTCTCCTTCCCACTGAGCTCCATAGTAGTACTATTTGCACATTCGCTGCCAATCTGAGAAATACGAAAACTGTTTTGTTCCAAAATAACAAGACGTATTATTAGCTAATCCATATGGGAGAAGGCTAGAGTGCTGCTTACTGTACTAAATCTCTTTCAGCTTTTACAATGATCTATTATATTTTGTTGGTTGTATTTTCTTTAACATAAATAAATAAAAAAAAATCCTTTGTGCTTCCATGTGCTTTGCCTAGGCTTGTTTTGCTGGTTCATGCTAGATTCTGTTTGTCTAAGGAATTTGCAGAGGAAGGGACCAGGGAAAAAAAAAGTTAATTTTCAGTTTATACTGCTGTCCACTAGCCTATGAAGTAGACTATCATTGGCACTATCAGGAAAAAGGGTTTCTGCACTACTCTGAGTGCTACTTTGACTGTAAACCACACTCCCATGTAAGTACTCATATGGTATTGCTAATCTTCAAATTAACAATAAAAATCTTCAAACGAAGTAATATCAGCTACCTACAAAAAAAAAAAAAAAGGAAGAAAGATCTATTTTGTGTTTGAAAGGCTTTCTCTGAACTGGGTTTGAATCATTACCTACTTTTATATATGCCCTGTGAAACTCTCCTTACTACTGACTAGTATGAGGTAACATTGTGTTAGGTACTGGGCAAACTAAATACACTTTGGCCATGTTCTGGTAATAACCAGTGGGAAGGCTCAGGGTTCTTTGTGAGAAGTAAAACAATTATTTTAGAGATGAAATACAAATATAACTACTTGCTTAGCTACTAAGTAAAAAAACTAACCATTACTTCAACTACTTATTACTAATCTGCATTTTCAGATAAATTCTTGTACCTTACTTGAAAAAAAGGCACTATGTGCATGGATATATGTTGCCATAGTGCATGCATTGCAACATGTTAGTACAGTGCATTCATTGCACAAACAACGAATCTCTTAATCAACACAAAGAGGAACGTGTCTGAATAGCTGTACCAGCAAGTATTTCGGCTTCTGCTTGGGAAAGCCAGGTGGTGTTGCACCATTATAGTGTCCTTTGGGACAACCGTTACAAATGTTCATGTTGCCACAGAAAAAAGCCAGGGGTTTAAGAACTCTTGAGGGGAGAAATGTTGTGCAAGTTGCATGGACATAGAGGACCTAATAGGGCACTGCAAACCAGACCTAGAAAAAAAACCACAAGCAAACCCCCCCCAAAAAAGAGAGCAGAGAATTTGAAAAGACAACTCCAATAAATAATAGACCATAACAAAAGCTAAATCAGATTCAGTAAAATACACGGCATTCTTTTCTTCTGTATGGACTATCCAATATTAGGTCTGGATATATTCAAAGCAAACAGGTTGTTTTCTCTGCATATTTCTCAGATTATCTGTGAATGTGAAAATGCTGCTAGTATGGAGCAAAGCAGTAAAGAGAAGAAAAGATGGACAAGTCAAGCTTGGAAACTGGATGGAGAGCACCACTGTTTTAACAAAGGTAATTGAATTTTTGATAAACCTCACTGGAGTTTTTTTAGTAGATATGCAATTTCCACCTCTCCTCTCTGCTACAATGTGCTACGGGTAACTCATGAGAAAGGTAGTCCAGATGGAAAGCAAAGCTCAAACTGGGAAAAGAGAAGGAATGTGATGCTAAAATTAAAAGTTTCAGGATGAGCCATAAGCGGAAAAAAAATCTTGTGGTTTCTCAGTTTGATTCAGCCCAAGAGCCTAAATGTTATTATCAGTTACCCTGATAAAAGCTTGAAACATTCCAGCAATTTTTCAAATTCANAAAAAAAAAAAAAGGAAGAAAGATCTATTTTGTGTTTGAAAGGCTTTCTCTGAACTGGGTTTGAATCATTACCTACTTTTATATATGCCCTGTGAAACTCTCCTTACTACTGACTAGTATGAGGTAACATTGTGTTAGGTACTGGGCAAACTAAATACACTTTGGCCATGTTCTGGTAATAACCAGTGGGAAGGCTCAGGGTTCTTTGTGAGAAGTAAAACAATTATTTTAGAGATGAAATACAAATATAACTACTTGCTTAGCTACTAAGTAAAAAAACTAACCATTACTTCAACTACTTATTACTAATCTGCATTTTCAGATAAATTCTTGTACCTTACTTGAAAAAAAGGCACTATGTGCATGGATATATGTTGCCATAGTGCATGCATTGCAACATGTTAGTACAGTGCATTCATTGCACAAACAACGAATCTCTTAATCAACACAAAGAGGAACGTGTCTGAATAGCTGTACCAGCAAGTATTTCGGCTTCTGCTTGGGAAAGCCAGGTGGTGTTGCACCATTATAGTGTCCTTTGGGACAACCGTTACAAATGTTCATGTTGCCACAGAAAAAAGCCAGGGGTTTAAGAACTCTTGAGGGGAGAAATGTTGTGCAAGTTGCATGGACATAGAGGACCTAATAGGGCACTGCAAACCAGACCTAGAAAAAAAACCACAAGCAAACCCCCCCCAAAAAAGAGAGCAGAGAATTTGAAAAGACAACTCCAATAAATAATAGACCATAACAAAAGCTAAATCAGATTCAGTAAAATACACGGCATTCTTTTCTTCTGTATGGACTATCCAATATTAGGTCTGGATATATTCAAAGCAAACAGGTTGTTTTCTCTGCATATTTCTCAGATTATCTGTGAATGTGAAAATGCTGCTAGTATGGAGCAAAGCAGTAAAGAGAAGAAAAGATGGACAAGTCAAGCTTGGAAACTGGATGGAGAGCACCACTGTTTTAACAAAGGTAATTGAATTTTTGATAAACCTCACTGGAGTTTTTTTAGTAGATATGCAATTTCCACCTCTCCTCTCTGCTACAATGTGCTACGGGTAACTCATGAGAAAGGTAGTCCAGATGGAAAGCAAAGCTCAAACTGGGAAAAGAGAAGGAATGTGATGCTAAAATTAAAAGTTTCAGGATGAGCCATAAGCGGAAAAAAAATCTTGTGGTTTCTCAGTTTGATTCAGTCCAAGAGCCTAAATGTTATTATCAGTTACCCTGATAAAAGCTTGAAACATTCCAGCAATTTTTCAAATTCAAATCAAGCTGAATCTACATGTAACATTACACTGAATCTACATGAAACATTTTGATTTTCCTCTCAAAATTTCCCAGAAATTTAAATCTATGAAAAATACCAGTATCCTCGTTTGTATGTTTGTATGGTTATTTTGATCTTGTTGCAGGAAAAAAATTAATTTTGAGTTACTCAAGTAACACACACTGATAAGATCAAACTATTAGGAATCAGTAAATTGTGTATGTAGGTACCACGTCTGCGAGAGTTTTCAGATGTGAGCATTGATACAGTCTATTTTTAGAAGCTCAATGTATTACAGTAAAACTGGTACTTCTGACGTAGTCTCTCTCACTCACTGATTTATTTCCTAGGTTGTAAATTACTGACTAGAGGTCACAGTTGTATGAACAAATAGAGATATTGTGTAGTGCCAAAACTTAATAGACATTAAAGGTCCACTATATAATCCAATTTGTAAAGTACTGACTTAGTTGCAGTATAGCAAACGCTTTAGAAACAAAAGAAATAATATTTTTCTTAATACAATTTCATTCTCGGAGTGGAAAGGGTTAAAGTTAGAATGTGACTTAAACATCAGAAGAAATTAGTGTTGAAGAGTTAAGAAAATGTTGTGTCATCAGAAATGCACATTTCAAAAAGCCAGCTGTAATGTCATTATTTCTAAGGAAAGAGAACGAGGTTTGTTTGCTTCTTTAGTTCTTGTGTATAGACAGTTGTTTGCACTGAATCGTTAAAGGAATTGGAGTTTTTAGTGCTTATTTGTATGCCCAGAAAGATGTATCACTCACAAAATATAGTCTTGTAAAAAAGCCACAGATCTGTGCCTTCTTTACCCATCACCTCTATCCCACAGCTCATGCTCTGTGCATCATGGTTCCTGCCTGGCTGTGTTGCAGGAAAGATGATAGTGGAAATCTTGTTAAAGACATTCAACCGCTGAACAAATTCGATTCAGCCAGCAGCACTGTTGTATTAGAGAACTAAAATAAGACGGTCCTGGAGCACAGTTCTTTTCTTAAGGTGAATTGACATTCATGATAGCAGGTCTGGTTTTTTTTTATTTATTTATTTTTTCTATCAAAAGCTTTCCTTTAGGATTCAAAAGAACAAAGGGATCTCTCAAACCGTGGCTTGTTCGGTTTTAGTGTATTGTTCCAACGGTATGTATTTTGTTTGCTGAACATGGCAAAATAAACCAGTTGTATTTTTCAGGCAGAACTGCCTCTCCCATTTGCCACATTTCGGTGTCCAAACACACTGGCCATATAAACACAGAACACAAAGAACAGAAATGAGGAATTCTAATCAGCAGGGCGAGTCTTTTATTTTTGTATGACTTGATGTAGAGAAAAAGGATGACGTAATGCTACCGTGAAACAAAAATAAAAGGAAAAAGAAAAAATAAAACCAACCCGAACCCGCCCAGGGAAGCTCTGGTCACTCTCCAGGGGAGGTGGACGGCTGACCCTCCCTTCCAACGGCCATAACGGCCGCGGCGCGCCCAGGGCAGCGGGCGGGCGGTGGCCCTGCCGGCTTTAAGCTCGCGGGACGCCAGGTGGCGCTCCCGCTCCTATAATCGCCCTGGGTGGGCCCCGGCGGCCTTCCGCCCCCCGTAGCGCCGCGCCGCGGCCTCGCGCCCCGCCAGGCCGGCGCCAGCCCGTCGTCCCACCCGCAGCCCGGCCGCAGCTGGCGGCCCGCACGAGACGAGGGAGTGAAGCTCTGTCTGTCTGTCGTCCCCGGGGCTCCCAGTCTGGTCTTCCCTTGCCCTTTCTGAAGAATTTAGGTGGACTGCTGCTCCTATCAATTCAGACTTTCAGTGAGTCTGAGTTTATAATCACGCTGCATGACTTCAGGGGATCAGCTCTCCACAGACAGCTCTGTGGGATATTTTCTCCTGGTGGAGACATCAAGCTTTAGAGCTGTACAGAAGGTTACACTGACCACTAACATGAGGCTACAAAGAGGTAATATCATCCAAATAGCCAACATAGCTACGAGGCTGTTTTACAATGAGGGTAGTGAGGCACTGGAACGGGTTTCCCGGAGAGGTGGCAGATGCCCCATCCCTGGAGGTGTTCAAGGCCAGGCTGGATGAGGCTTTGAACAACCTGGGCTAGCTGGAAGGTGTCCTTGCCCATGGCAGGAGGGTTGGACTACATGACCTTTAAAGCTCTCTTCCAAACCCAAACCGTTCTGTGGTTCAATGATTCTATGATTGTGCTGCCACTTGACACAGACCTGACATGTAATGGACTCCCCTTTGTCTTAATGCAGGGCATCTAGTTTTGTGTATTACTTTTCAGAAACTGTAGCTGCCAGATAAAGAAAGCTATCAAGGTACTAAAGAAGAAGGCTATCAAAGCACTTACTAGTACAAAACCAGTTCTGGATAACATTTCTATCTATGTTACAGATTCCACATAATGTTATAACAGCAGGTTTTAGTTTACTATTAACATGATGTTATTCAAAGACTTTTTCTTCTGTAAGGTGTTTCCAATAGCCTGTCTCTACCAAGAAGGAATTGCCTATTATGTCCATGACTATTGCAGTTAAACATTTTATTTTCCTTGCATGGACTGGCTAACCAAGCTCTGCCAACAGTCACTGAAAAACCTGCCATACACTTTTCTGAGCATGTTATACTATCATAATAGAGTAATGAAAAAAGAAGGGAAACAAAGCATAGATGTGCATAAGCAGTGGAAATAAAGATGTCTGAGCTATTCTGCTTGCTGTAAACATGCCATTCTGGCATATTTCACTCTCCTGAAACTGGTTTGTTGGTGATATTTTTTGTTTAGATAGAGGAGGAACCTATTTTCATTCTCGTTTAGAAAAATCAAAGCATCACATTCGTGCAGATATCTAGAGTATTTTATCTGTAATCTCAAGAATTTGCTATTGTTAATGCCTATCGAACATTCTCCGCTTTGTTGTGTGAAATATAAGTGCATAAGAATTAAGCAGATATACACAGAATGAACCCTTCACACCTGAAAAAAGAAAAAAAGATTAACCCTCAATTAAAAGAAACCACAAAAGCAACACAAAAACAAGGTTAACCTTTTCAAACTTATTTATAAAATCTAAATGAAATCAGGTAATAAAATGTATAACAGGAATATCTAGAGAACATGTGGAACATCTATAATATTAATATTATTTAGAACTTTAGTTAGGAGTACAGAGGTATGAATATGTATTTCAGGGTTATGAGCATTTTGGATATTGTTAATGGACAGCTTCAGTGGAGTGTGTGTCTGATCATAGGGTACAAAATTCTTCAGATCTAGGACTTCTGTTCTCTTAATTCTGTCCTTTAGTGTTATTTAGGCTCTAGTTAGTGTGAAGAGTGCTGGGTGGTGTAACAATTGGTTAAAGAACACTTGTGACATAAATAATTTAATAACATGAAGGATCAATTTCCATTCATGCTTATCCTGCCTGCTGCAGCAACCTGATTGAACTATATTCCTGCTGCAAAACTTCCTGTCATTTTAAGAATATTCTTTGCAACATTAATTCATATCTTTTATCTTCTGCTCTTCCTTGTATTTGTTTCTTGCTCATTTTTTCTTCTGGCTTCTTCCATTTTCTCTGCAGTATTTCTGCTTTTTCACATTCACCCACATCATCTTCAGCTCTCTGACATTTCAGACTGTTGATGCACACAAACATTCTGCCAAAACAGGTTAGCTAGAAATAGTGCCATCTTCAGTGACTGCTCCATTTTCAGCACTACATTGTACCAACTGTGATTGACAGGGGTCATGCTGTCAAGCCTAATAGTTCCTAAGTGGTGATTAGCAGGACTAGTGAAAGCTGGATGGGACTTGGTGTACACCTAACTTTCAACTGCACTAACCCCTTCTACATATGGATCCTTTACTCTTTCAGAAATGCCACACTGGATGGGTTACTGTGATTTACTTATTATTGTGGTTGGTTGGCTGTTGTTGTTTGTTTTGCCTCGCCTCATTTGTGAGCTCTGCAGAGTCTCACCCTGAAGAAGTATAAAAATGCAAGAGCTGCATGAAGGTAAGAGTAATGGAAGCAAAACGTCTTCTGAATAGCATCTCACATAAGTCTGATGCTTTGTCTTAACAGTGTGAAATTACAACTCAGGTTATGGAGCTCATAAAGGTAAGGGCTAGCCTATGTTCTAAGAACACATGAAGATTTCTCATAAATGTTTAAGTCCTGGACAATCTCTTTACATCAAACTTTTATCTTTCCTCTTCTAACCTTTTTCTGCTTCCCCCTATCATACTCTAATTATCCAGGCCATAATTATCCAAACTCTAATAATACCCCTCCTTTCTTTGTCTACTTTTGTCTTCATGTTCCATAAAAATAAAATAATAATTTTGAACATCTAATTAGCCCTTAATCTGTGTTCATAAATCATTGTAAAACTCCCTTTATATTTTAGTTAATTGTATTTATTTTTTATGTGTGTGCATTTCGTCCCACAAAAATATTGATGATATAAAGAGAGTTGTGTGTTCTGGGATGACAGGTAGCATACAAAGCTGTTGTGGGGCACCAGAATACCTGAACATGCTACATGCGTGGACTATGGAATAAAGGAGGATCTGAAGCTGGCATATGTTCTCACTCAAAAAGAATCTGAATATCAGCCAAGAAAAAATGCTTTCACTGTGAAATCACTAGGATGAAACTCGAAGATGCAATGAAGGTTAAATGTTTTGCACTGCAACAACCTTGTGGCACACAATCACTTAGGATGTGTTTATGGTAGTTAAGATCAGGCATGTACTCTCAAAACGGCAGTTGGTATCTTATGGTCTGCATTGTGAAGCAGTTTGTTCTTAAAAGTGCACAAAATGAATACTTCTGGGCTGAATTTGATTGAAATTTTTAGGTGAGAGGGAGTCGGGCAGGGATTTCAAGAGTGCACATAATACAGTTCACCTTGTAGTCAGGTTCAATCCCTGGTTCTCCAAAACATCAAAAGCACCTCAGATTTGTTTTTTGCTGATCTGCTCTTCACTAGCCATAGGCATCATTCCCATGATGAGGTGACTATCCCTACCTGACCAGTGCACAGGAATGGTTCAACATTGAACAGGAGCAGAAAAGAGAAGACTCTGAGATAAAGGTTGCACTTAGTGGGTCATCTAACAGAAAGAAGGAAGAAGTGCATTAAAGGAAAAGCTAGAAACATCTCATCAGGAATACAATTCAACAGGCTTGCCTCAAAGCCCATAATATTCAATTTAAATACCGTACTAGCATCACTGCAGGTCATTTTCTTCATCTAGCAACAGTTCCAGGAATTCACTTAGTGTCAATGTCAGATGTTCTTCACCAGCTGTTTTGGTCTACAAATCCACTTCTCTCATGCTGTACTACTTATAAATGTAGGCATAGCCTTTAAGGATTGTCATGATTCTATTTCTCATCTGTAAGCTAATGATCATACTTTTCTGATAGGAAGAGTTTTGTAAGGTTATGGTCTTTGACATTTGTGACATGCACAAGAAGGATACAGGCAGTGTTTTAGGAAAGCCTATAAATAGAATAACCCATTATGCCTTTGGGAATGCTGTGGGTTTGTTGTTTTTTTAAAAACTGCAAGTTTAGTAATACTTGGTAATATTGCCATTTACATGGGATAGAATTTCATGGGCAAAACACTATATTCTGTTATTCTATTTTAACTGTGGATTACTGCAGTAAAATGTCATATTCTGTGATTTATGAGAAATCTTGAGCTTAGCTTCTTGATGCTTGTTGGAAATCTGCAATATTCATTTTTCAAGTTGTACCACCAAGAACACAAAGTTCAGGACTCGAAGGAGTGGTTTTCATCAGAAGAAATACACATAGAAAATCAAAACAACTTGAAGACAACTATATTGTTCATGTCTAGAGCACAATTGCTGAAAAAAATGCATAATTAGAAAATATTGCATGAAAAGGCAGGGATGGCAGAGAAATAGCTGAAAGATCACGCACCTGTTTACCAGTAAAGTAGTTGAGGCATTTAAGGGAAAATGCCTCTGTGAACCAAATCGCTAAATATAACTTCAGGTTTGATTTCACCATGTCTCATCTGAATATATGAACATTATTTTTTTATTCTTAGCAGGTCATAGAGGAGGTTTTTTATAATGGCCATCCTACTTAAAAAATCTGTCCTCTACCCATATTAAGTGCCTTGTCAGTCTTCCATGCTTACCGAGAAGTGTTTGTCATACTCTTTTGGTATAACATGGTTTCAGTATTCTTTTCAGTGGAGAGGTATTTATAGCTGATCTTCAACAGTTGATGTATGTCAAAGGTGTAGTGTAGAAGACTGAGACTTAGAGAGCATTTTAAATAAAAAATCCTATGTAAAATTTACACACTTAATACAGTAGTGTAACTATTCCCTTAAGATAGTGTGAAGTGTAGAGTTTTATACCACTTGAGATAAAGACATACCTCATAAAGACATTCTTTGTCATCTTTTGTACCAAGAAGTATAAGGTGCTCATAGGGATTACCCCAATCAAAACAAGAAACCTACAGAATAATACTGGAATTGCATTGTCTGTTACCATAAACTACTATAGTACACTTAAAAGGGGAATGCAATTGCTTCTTTGCTAATGCAATACCACTGCTGTTAAGCTAAGTCATGTTGATTTATCTCATAGGAATTTGTCAATTTGTTTCATAGGCAGTCTGTTGCTTGGTTTGATAGCCGGATGAATTAGGAACTTTCTAGTTCTGTTGTTGCCACAGTTGCTCTTTTAAATTTAGTTTGTTACCTAAAAGTCCAATAAATAGAATTAGAATAAAATAGAAAATTGTATTGTGCAGGATATGGAAGAAAATTCACTGTTGGCGAGCAGAATTTGCAAGCAAAGTGATTAACATTGGCCACCTAAACAGATCAGAAAGCCCAAAGCAGAAAATTTGTGCATGAAAATTTTCAGTCTACTCTCACATAATTTTGAAAGAGAAGCCAAACAGGACCTGGGGTATGTTTTAAGATTAGTAGGCTCCCTACCAGGTACATTGTGCCTAGTTTTCATGTCTGAACTACTGCCAGTGCATCCACCAGCTTGTGAGACTCACCTACGAGTTGCTGGTGTTGATTTGTGTTGTATGAGATGCATTTCTCTTAAAGACAGATTTCTATTTTATTTTATTTTTGAAGCATTTACTTCTGGACTATGCAGATGAAAAAATAACATAAGGTCATCCTAATGCTCTTGTTTTTAGATTTTCAATGATTTAGGGGAAGGATTTAGACCATTTATTTCCTTAACAGTTTGATGGCAGTTCACTCTCATGGTTTGACAGTGATATGTTGGTAAAACAGTTCTTCCACCTCCTTAGTTACTCCTCCAGCCCACAGCAAAGTGAATACATAAATAAATAAATAAAAGTCTGCCTGAAAAAAGATGATGCTGTGTGACTGTTATTTGTATCCTTATGTGAGTTGTATATACATGATTTGTCTCTGACATTTTACTTGTCTAAAAAAACTAAGAATGCAAGGCCTGCAGAAATGGTCCTTCACAGAGTACAGAAATTAGATTTTTTTAATGAACCCTGTTGTTCCAATCTGCATAGACAATATAGCCAAGTAGAGGTGAGATACAACCTGCTTAAGTACTACTGAAATACTACAATTACTTCCTAATCTTTTAAAATGACCATTGATTTGTTTTATTTCCCCAAGCTTCACAGCAACATGGAATGCTTAGTTGTAGGGCAGCATAAAACATAAATTGTGGTTGTTTCATTTTTTTGTTTTTTTTTTTAACTTGAGTCCCATGGGTATAGTGAGACGTGTGCTGTCTCACAGGTTATGGCAACAGCCACTACATAGATCCTCCTTTCAAGGAGGCATTCTTCAAGGCAGGGAGTGGGGAAAGTGGAAAGAAGGAAAGAATCTGAGCAATTTCCACATGTCCCTGTTTATCAGCACTGGAGATACTTCAAGCATACATCTGCGAAGTTGAAGAGGCTTTGAGAAAGTTTGTTTTTGAAACAACCTATTTTCAAATTATTAACATGATACATTAGAGATAAAATTATTGATAGAAACTGTCATTCAACAACTCAAGATTTCAGGGAAAAGCATTTTAGTTTTATGCTGATAGAAATGAAAAACTTTCTTCCATCTCTGTTCAAGGCTGAAAGTTTTAGTCACATTTGCAGCCTGCTATTATGTCTTGCAAGCAATTTTGTTTATTTGTTTCTTTGTTTGTTTTTCAAAGTTGGGAAATACTTTTATTTCATAAGTCACTGTTTCCAGTAGAAACTGTATCAGGTAAGCCATCATTGAAGTCTCAACTAAAATGAATTTGAGAATTTACGTTTGAGTCTTGATACTTTCTTTTAAAAATCCTTCTTCATTGTATTGAAACTTTTTCTTCAGTATAAAATTATTCCTTAGTCATGCCTAAGAAAATCAAAAGTAGCACACTCCATGCTGATACCATTGCTGCTAGCTGCTTGAAACTTATTGCTCTGGACTGTAATTGTCAGCAGAGGCTATAAATAGACAAATGGCAAAACCTAAGACATCCTGATGACAGGGAAAACGCCTAAAGTCAGAAAAACCTTGTACAGTAACTTCCTACGGGGTGTCGTTTTGTTAACAGTATCAAAATATGGAATAATTTAAACTGAACACTGTGGTTAATTCATCTTTCTTTGAGGCCTGATACTGTTACGTTATCCTGTTCACCTGTAAAAACATGCTGATTGCATTCTGTGTTTGTAGAGCAGATTACTGTGAGAATAGCATTAAAAAAAACGGTTTGAAACACAGTGGAATGTAATACTTAATATACCAGCTCCTTTGAGAGGGGCAGATGAGTGATTGACTGTAAATATTTTTCATGTTTCCATTACTGAGCAAGACTTTTGAACTTGCAGTTCCTATTCATGTTTTATATCTCCCAGATGTGAGGCTTTTTTTAATTTTTTTTTATTTTTTTTGAGCTATAATCTTGAGATGTGAAGGGTTTATATATTATAGGCTCATAGCAAATTAGCAAAATTTTACCTGACACTAGATATGTGGCCTACCACTTGGGATCATAGCAAACTTTCTGTTTCAGGGAGACCATATGTGATGGGTTTGCCCTTGGCTGGCGGCCAACTCACACAACCGTTAACTCACTCATAATATATACAAATATATGAATGAGTGATACACAGTGATACTGTCCTGTGTGTGTGTGTCGTGTGTGTGTGTGTGTCCCCCCCCCAATGACCGAGGCTCAGCCTGTTCCCGGCCAACGATACCGGAAGCAGGGAGAGTCCCGAAACTGCACTCACGGAACGGAGATAACAGTCCAAGTGTTCCAGACCGAGAGCTGACTGGGGTGGGGGAGGAAGGCCTTGGGAGGGTGACCACCTGGAGTGAGATGACCCGGAGCAAAAGAGATCCAGAACCAAAAGGGCAGATCTTCGGGAGGGTCCTCACCTATATACTGGGCATGACGTGTATGTTACAGAATAGATTATTGGCCACCTTGGGTCTCAATCCCAAACCTAAGATGAAATCCTGGGCTAGTAACTGGGGCTGTGCTCCCTCCCAGCTTCTCCTGTTTGCGGGCAGCCAGAGAAGATGAAAGACTTTGGCAGCTACGTAAACATCACTTTTTATCAGCTTTCTTCTGACCACAAATCCAAAACACAGCCTCTTGCTAGCTGTTACAAAAGAAAGTTAACTCTGTCTCAGCTTAACCCAGGACACCATAAGAGTTAAAGTCATGATGTACACACACACACACACACACACACAAATCCTTAAGCCTAACATTTCTCCTTAAGTCACATGTCACCATTCAAGTATCTTTCATAAGCTATATTAAAGTCATTTCACAAGTGATGAGGATGGCTCTGAGTCTTACAGTGAGGGTGTGGGTGGGGATGGAAACAGGATAAATTGAGATCATGTGTTTGGAGCAGTAGATTTTTCTCCAGAAAATAGTGAAAAGTGGAGAAAATGTCTGGCTAGTGTTCAGTCTTTTAGCACTATCCTGGTGTTCTAGAAGGACAGTAAAAAATTACAAATGGAACTTTCTCTGATCTGGAGCAGTCCGTGATATAAGCTATGGTTGACCACTGAGTCCTTCAGTAAAAAAGCAGCATGTTCACTGGAAAGGAAAATGTCCAACACAGAATGTTCAAAGAGTATATCTATACAAGGCACATTTCTGTCATTACGTGAAGATAAACTAAATTGCATTCACTAGTTTGTGTTAGAAAAAGAAAATCTGCAGAATTATATAGTTTGACATAACCTTTAGAACAAGGAAAATAATGTAATTCTTGAACAGTTCTACTGGGACTAGCTGCCTTAACCCTGTGGGTCATTCTGTACACCTTGGCCTAATTCATGCCTGCCTGTGCAGTAGGAAAGGTTGTCTATGCCCAGTGTGGCACACAAGATGATTTCCTATATTTCACTTTTTCAACCCCATTTCACCAGTCTGTCTAGAACCCTCTGAATGACAGCACAGCCATGGAGTATCAGTCACTTCTAGTTTCGTATTACACGTAAACTTGCGAGGGGGGCATTCTCTGTATAGCCCAGGTCTTTTGGGACTCAGTATCAGCCTCTGGGCTACACCACTAGTGACTGGCCTCCACCTGGACTTTGTGTCTCTGATCACAACCCTTTTTACCTGGCAGTTCAGTTTTTAATCCACCTCACTTTCTGTTTATCTAGCACATGCTTCATCAGCTTGTCTGTGAGGATGTTACAGAAGACAGTGTTGAAAGCCTTGCTAAAGTCAAGATAAACAACATTCACTGCTCACCACCTAGCCAGTCATCACCTTAGCAGATATTCATCACTTTTTTGCTTATCAAGTGCTAGTATTATAAACTCAAGTATAGAATGAGATCTTGTGTGGAGGCCACTATGTTACCCCTAAATTGCTTTAGGTTTGACAGCAAATACTTGTGCAAAGCAGATTTCTCTAATCTGATTTTATTTAACAAACATTTCACTGATTTCACTTGGTGATGAATATGCTGAAAATCTTATGAAACTTAGGGCTCTTCAAGACCAGGACATAATGTTTTAGGCACTACCACAGAAAGAATACTTGTTCTCAAAGGGTAAAACAATTCCCGCTACCACGTTTTTCACCTGTATAGCACTGTTAAAGTTTCAAAGAAGTGCAACATTAATCTTCAGTATGTTGATTTCAGAATTCTGGAATACCTAATGTATGTCAAAAGCAAAAGAAAGAATACAAATCTTCAGCCCATTACAGAGCAAAGTGATGTGGTGCTGTCATCAGTCTAAACTGCCGTTAGCTTTCTTTACCTTGATATTATTAACCTGCTTAAATTGTCAAAATTACAACATAGAGAGTAGGTGTTTATCACTATAGGTGCTAGCTATTTCTGAGATGTATGAGTTGAAATCTGTTCCCACTGAAGTCAGCAGGAATTTTGCCAATTATTTTAATAGAACAAGAGATTACCTTTCATTTGTAAAGAAAACCACAGAAGCAGCAGTGCTAGCAGTGACATAAGAATTGCAAGGAGTGATAATTTATAAGGGAGATTTGTTGAAAATAGGACCTAATCCTGCAGTCGTAGCACTAGCAAAATTCTTTCAGTGGTTATTAAATTAGATTAAGGAAGCCTATGGCTTGTAAGTAAATAATATATAAACTAACAAAGAAATGATGAAAGGGATACAGAAGTTTACACAGAAGATGTGTGCATTCTTCTTTTAGAATATGCGATGAATACACATGCATTAAAGCCCAGGTTTTAGTCTCAATGAAAAAGTCTATAGTAGCCAAATTTGCAGGTGGCTCCGGTAACTGAAAACAAAAAGGCTGATTTGTGTTCAGAATGGTAGTTTCTGGAGACACAGCTGAACATCAGAGGATGGGAAACTGATAAATTAAACTAGTTCATTTTCTTCATTGCCTTCTTGTGCGTAATGTTTTTTTAAAAATGATTGTATTTGTAGAATCATTACCTGATATCCATCAATTTACAAGCCTTAGAAGTCTCTTTTTGATGAGTTACTACTGCCATGTTGTTTTCCAAATTAGCACAGGTATTTTGCTGTAAATTACATATTTTTCTTACAGACTTATTATGTAGCTTTCAAGAGCTCTTCACATTACCAGGCATTTCAGAGTTTGAGAAGTGTTTAGTTATGAAACAGTGCCCAAGGAACGAATTCATTCACTCTTTGCCGTCTTGAAGATTATAGTGATGCTTGAAATGAAATGAAAACACCCACAAACCTGAAACAGGTAGGTCATCTGTAACAGCACAGATGTCATTTGGAATAATAACACAAAGAAACAATGCTGTCGAAAGCATGGAGCCTGCTAGTGTGTCACTGCTAATATCACTTCTCTGCACACAACACTTACTTGGAATTTCACAGTTATGGTGGGATTGTAGTCCATGACTTTTACTCTGACAGGAATTTACCTATTTTACCTAAGTAAGCAATTAACATGTGATTTATACATTTCAGCAGTTTTTTATAGTCTAGACATTATAGGGAAACAGTACAATATATACTAGCTAAGTCATTGTGAAAAATTATTAAATGAAATGTTTGTACAGACAATAATAATACTGACCACTAAAAAATATTGAGAGTTGCTTGCTCACTGTCAGAAAGTGTAATGGAATCCAGTGCCTTTAAGAGAAGTATGGACTAAAAAGAACAGGAAATAGTAAGGTTGCTTTTTGTTGGTTTTATCACCATCATTACACAAATGTCTATAATTCAAATAGTAAAAACAGGCATGAACACCTCTGATTACCTTCATACCAAGGAGGTGATCCTTCAATATTAACGAGCTTTCTTGAGTCCCTCTTCCCTCCAGGGCTTTATTCCATGGTACTCTACCAAGTAGAACCCCAAAGAAGCTGAAGTCCACTCTCCTGAAATCTAAGGTAGTGAGTTTGATGTGTACATTCCTCACCACCCTAAGGATCTTGACCTCCACCATTTCATGGCCACTGCAGCCCAGCCTGACCTTGAGCTTCATATTCCCCACC
>VZTO01018459.1:23823-37259 GCA_013400615.1 Syrrhaptes paradoxus | reverse complement strand
AACTTCTTTACAGTGAGGGTGACAGAGCACTGGAACAGGCTGCCCAGAGAGGTTGTGGAGTCTCCTTCTCTGGAGACATTCAAAGCCCGCCTGGATGCGTTCCTGTGCGATCTGATCTAGCTGTTCCTGCTCCGGCAGGGGGATTGGACTAGATGATCTTTCGAGGTCCCTTCCAATCCCTAACATTCTGTGATTCTGTAAAGGTGCGAAAAGAGCCTCTGCGGGGCTGGTCCCCAGCTGTCACCCTGGGGCAGGGAACAGGCAGAAGCTTGTGTTGCCTCTGCACCTTGGTTGTGGCTTCAAAAATGGTGCTAGCATAACACTGACATCCTTTTAATGCCACAAATACCCATGCTACGTCCTTCCCCGAGCTTCACAGATGTGGATTTGGACAGTTCTGCATGGTAGAGGAGTAGATACTCAGCTTAAGACTGCCAAGGGAACTGGGGGAAAACTGGGAGGCTGGGAGCGGCCTCTGGAATGGATTTTTCTGCAGGAGGGAGGATGTGTGCTGAATCTGCTTCAGCACGTTTGGGACAGCCTCGTGTTTGTCCCCATTGCACCTCAGCCTCCTGTATTTCTGTGTAACAGCATTGTGTCTGCAATCGCTGGGATTCCTGGTGACAATCCCCATGGCTCTGTTTTGTCCCAGATTGTCATCAGGGTCCTGTGATCCAGCCCTGCCTTTCTGGGCAGACCTAACCCAGTCTGCACCCTGTCTGGCCCAAGGTCCCCTCTTTGCTCCCAAAAGCTGCTGCAAGGCAGCACATCCATCATCACCTGTCCCACAGCCTTGGGGACATGTCTCGACCTCCTGTGAAACCCCAGTGCCAACAAAGCAGGACGTTAGCTCCCACGTACACGATGGACGTATTCCAGCCTTGTCTAATACTCATCTCAACCTGTCAAAAACGGCCACCAAAATGTCCTCCACATGCACCGCCTAGCTCCAGGGTGGTTTCTGTATGGGGTTTGGCCCTGACCCCAGTGCTCCCTGCTGCCTGGGTTTGGGAGGGAGAAGCCACGAGATGGCACCCTTAGTCTGGAGGAAACCAAACCTCCATCTTGACATTCTGGGAAGCAGCACATGGCTTGGAGACCTGCTGGAGAGGACATGTAGGTCCTGGGTCTTGCTCTAAGCTGCTCCAGAGCACTGTGCCCTTGGTGTCTTGGTCCCATCATACATAAAGGAGCCACAGCAGCTCTTCCCCACCTTGCTGCGGGTGGTGAGGGAATGAATGCATCCAAGAAGAGCTGGGTGTCCTAGGCAGGTCCCTCCCTCCACCGCCATAGGGCCCCCTTTTCCCTGGGGTTATCCTGGCACACAGCACCCATCACACCCTGATCATGGGACCATCACGCACCTTTTGACCAATGGCTTCTTCTTCAAAACATCAGCCATCATCCTGCTGGTGGGAGGGAGCTTGTTCCAGCCTGAGAAGAACAGAGAAACCAAAGACCTCCAGTAGCACCTTAAGCGGAAAAGTTCACCCCCCTCCCATGCTCCCAGCCGCTTTACCGAGAGCATCCATGCTTGCTGGTTGTGTCAGTGCACATAGAGCAGCAGGGGTATGGGGATGCAGTTGGGGGGCAGAGGCTACAGTGCTGCTTGTACCCCTGGCCACCACGGGTACGGCAGCAGGAGCCAAAATATGCCCTAGACTTTGTAGACAGCAGGCCAGGCTGCTCCAAACCTCCCACCCCAGTAGATTCCACCATCCTTCCACCCCGTCTCCCACCTGCAAAGATCCCTGTCACCCAGCGAGCCTGCATTTCTGATCCCACCATCACAGAGCCGGTCAGCTGGATTAAGCCGATGATGGCCAACGTTGTTTTTTCCAGCTGGGGAGGGAAGACGCGTTTATAGAGGGAACGGTTGTCATAAAATTGGCTGCGAACTGACTCTTCGAGGAAAGAAAATGAGAAGACGTAGCCTGTGGCAAAGAGCACCACATCGATGTTTTCTTCGGTTGTCCCATCGTCGAAAAGAGCGGAGCTTTCTGTGAACTCCTTCACCTTTGGCTTCAACACGACAGTCCCACAGAGGAGGCAAAATGGCAGCTCTTCGTTTAAAATTTTTTTAACGTTGGAGCTTGCAGGTAGAAAAGAGGAGGACACCAGTGTTAGTTAGCATCTGCGAGGGACCCAAAATATCTTTTTGTTCCCCTCCAAGGGTTTGCAATTCCACAAATATCCCCTGAAATTAAAAACTGAGCATTTCATGCCATTAAAACCCCCTGACCAACCAACCAGTCAGAAAAAAATACCTTTTGGTAGAAGCCAAGCCATAGTTTGCATGGTTAAACCGTGAATTGACCCGCCGAAACATGATCCTCTTCATGAGGGCTGATGGAAGAAGTGACTCTACCAAGTGGTTGAAGCGGGTGGTCTCGACCATGTCAAAGGGGAAGCCGTGGTCCGAGACCCGGCTGAACACCCATGTGCTGCTCCTGGCACTGAGGAACACCTGGGGGAGAGGGCAGCTCTCAGCCTCCTGGCCACAGAGCTGCCCGCTGGTTTTTACCGTGAATGGCAAATCCTATCTCATGCTCTTGGGAACCAAGAGGGTTATCCTGAGGGAAGGAGCCAGGTGAGTCAAACAGCTCGTGGTGGCTTCTGAAAAGACCCCACAGCTGCTGAGGGGCCACTCTGTGCCTCAGGTGGCCCGAACTCTCCAGGAATTGCTGAGGTTCTTCAATTGCCCTCAATTTGAAGGTCTATTTATTGAGAAACCTGGTGGGCAAAGCTTCCTGTGCATACCCGAGCCACCAGCTTTTGTGGTGCCTGGCTGGACTTGGCACCACCGTGGAGCCATACCTTCGCAGCCATGCGACTCAACTGCACAGCGAGGTCGCCGCCAGTGTTGCCAATGCCAACCACGAGGACCCGCTTTCCCCGGAAAGCCTCAGGATCTTTGTATTCCTGGCTGTGGAGGTACTGGCCCTTGAACCGGGTGTCAATACCTAGGCAGAGAGCAAGGAGCATCTCATACTGCCAGACGGGTACACATGCTCACCCCAACTTTATGTCCAGACCCTCCACCCTTCCTTGCAGCTGGTAGGCTTTTGGAGGTCTTAGCTCCCTGGGTGATGCCACCCTCCTGCACCTTCTTCATGCTGGTCCTGCTTTGCAAATTCTCATACAAGAGCCTGGATGCATCTTTACCAGGTGTTTTTCCCATTCCTGGGAATACCCATGGTCATTCCCACCGGGTGAGGGTCCCACCTGCCCCGGCATAGGGGCTTCATGGAGCAGGCAAGCTCGCAGAGGAAAAATGCAGCCAAGGGACCCCAGCCTACCCCGCTGCCGAGGCAGGGCTTACCTGGGAAGGAAGCCAAGGGTAAGTAGGGCTCCTGGTAATGGCCGGTGCAAACCATGACGGCATCAAAGACGTGTGACTCCTGGACACCATCGGTCTCGGTGACCACCTCCCACTGACCGGAGGTGGTGAAATCTGGGCGCTTCCTCACGCTGACAGCTGTCGTCTTGCACCAAAGCCCAGCAAAACGGCAGTTAGGGACTGTGCTATGTTTCACAGAGGACCTGTCTGCAAAGGGCTGGGGATGCGGGGGGCAGGCTGGGTCCCTGGGGAGCTACATGTCACCTCTAAAGCTGTTAAATCCCACCCTGGGAGATGCACCAGGCAGCCCATGTTCATGCAGCCTAATTTAGAGCATGGAACTGAAAAGGCTGCATTCAGGATGCAAAAGGCAAATGGTCCTCATGAGCTTTGCACCTAGCATTGTCCCATCCCACCTGGGCCATGCCCTGGTATCTGTAGCCACTGATGCCCCTTCTCCCCGCAGCGTTTGGGGTCCTTGCTCACCTTGAAGCGTATGTACCGGAGGAGGTCAAAGTGCCGCGCGTACATCCGATAGTACTCCAGGAGAAGGTTGTGGGGTAGGAAATTGGGAAAATCCTCTGGGAAGGGGAAGTCGCTGAAGCAGGACATCTCCTTAGAGGTGTTGGTTATGAGCAAGGGGTACACGCTGACCCTCCTGCTGTCTGTGGAGTCCTGCAGGAAACCAAAAGTGCCATTTGCAGGTGTGTGGGGAAGGGCTTTCTCCCCCCTAAGCCAGCAGAGCATCTCGAGTACAAGGCAGAAACCAGGACTAGCTCCTGGTGACCATGGCTTCTGCTCCCTCCATCTCCTTCTCCACCTTGGAGTCAGGGGGAGCCCCATGCCTGGGACAGGGACAGTCCCCAAGGGCACAGCCACCTCTTTGCTGCTGGCATAGAGCATCCAAGGGAGGGGAAAAACCCAGGGACAATCCTCCCCACGCAGGCAGAGCCCACTGACCGTGTAGCGCCAGAGGCCCCCGATGTCCTCGCTCCTCTCAAAGCAGGTGGGCTCGAGCCCCTCGTCCAGGCAGCACTTGATGGAGGCCAACCCACCGACCCCAGCCCCGATAACGGCCACGCATCGCACCATGCTGTCCCACAGCACACAATGGGCCGGTGTGCGAGCAACTGGAAAGAAAATATCCCAGGGATCAGCAGAAACATCCGTCCCTTCTTCCCATCCCCAGCAAAACTGCCCTCGTCTTCTCTGGCTGCAGGTGTCCCTAGAAGAAAACTGTCCTTGGAGCCAGCCGTCACCAGCGCTACAGCGCTACAGATAAAGGCTGCTATTTACTCTTCCTGTGCTAAACCCACGTCAAGGGCCCAGCAATTCCCCTCCCATGGGCAGGAGAAAAGGAGGCACTTGGAAACGTCATCGCTGTGCTGCTGCTTCTGTTTATTCCCTTTCCGGGCGCAAAGCAGGGCCTCTGCCTGCACAAAGTGATCCTCCCGAAACCTTGTCAAAAGATGATTTCAGCTAAACTGGCTCATTTTCACACTTTCCTTTTAATTTCTCATTAAAGGGCATTCTATTGAAAACAAAAAGGCTTTTTTTTTTTTTTTTTTTTTTTTTTTTTTTTTTTTTTTTTTTTTTGTTGNAGGGCATTTTATTAAAAACAAAAAGGCTTTTTTTTTTTTTTTTTTTTTTTTTTCAGCGATGCCTGACTGAGCAGGAGCACGGCACAGCGATTCAAAAGTTAGGCAGCACCATGAAAGTGCATCTGGGATTACAGACTATACAAAAGGTAAGAAACCCAGGAAACGCTGGGTATAAATGGGAGGATCTCAAAACTTGACATGTGTAAACTGAGCTGCTCCGAGCTTGACTGGAATGCAAAGAAACTAGGGAAAAACTGAACCCATGTGAACTTTGATTATGTAACTAGCACTCCTACTACAAAGGCTGAAGAAAAAATTGTTTTCAACCCATTTTGTGTCAAGAAGTTAAACAGGAGCTGGAGGAAACTGCAGAAACCCAGGGAAAAGTGAAGGAGATGCACCCCCACAACCACCCCCCTGCAACCAAAAGCCAGTTGCTCCCAGCCCGAGCCGCTCCTCAATCTGCGGAAATAGGGCAGGACAGGGCAGGACATGCTGACACTCACCCACCCTCCGTTTCCGGAGCCTCCCTTGGCTTTGGGAAAAGGTAGAGACGTTCCTGGAGCGATAAGGTTACCCCTCTTTTCCAGTGCTGCCTGCAGACAGGCTTTGCTCCGGAGGGTCTCCGCCACAGCCCCTCTCCCCCTGCCAGCAGCAAGGCGAAGCTGGCTGCAAATGCAAAACCCCGGGGAGCTGGCTGGCTGCTCAGGCTTCGGCTGAACTTTGCTTTGAGTTTCTCTCGACGCAGATTTAAAGGAAAGGCTGAAGTCCAGACAGCTTGTCGCGGCTCCTGCACTGCCAACCTTTACACCCGCGTTCTCCCTCTCTGCTCTGCTGAAATACAGCCATGGAAAGTTCTCAACCTCCCGCAGCGGTGCTGGCTGGAAATCCGGACTGTAATCCCAAGGGTGCTGCGCTTGCAGGGACTCCCATGCTGCTGCTCACCCCTACTGCTGCCCCAGCCCTGGCAGCAGCTTGGGGTTGGCCTGATCCATCCCCATGTGCTACTTGTGCTGGGCAGGCGCTTGCTTGGCATCCCCAGGAAGGCAGCAGCAAGACTTGCTCCCTTTGCCTGCATGCCAGCAGACAGCACAGAGGATGGACATGGTGCATGAGGCTGCCTAATTTTTGGTAGCCAACAAAAGCATTCACAATCCCAGGTTTGGGGCTGCCCATAGCCCCCACTGGCACAGCCCCAGCCCAGGCACAGGACCCCCCAACCCCCCCAGTGCTTCCTGTGCTCACAAGGAGACAACAAGGTGGCAGCCTGCAGCACGCTCCTGCCACAGCTGATGACATTTTATTCATTGAAAGTCTCTCTGCACACAAAGCAAAGCCCTGGGAGTGGTGGGGAGCGCAGTGAAGCCAAGCCAGGAGTGCTCAGCCCCACAGGGTACCAGCCCTGGGCTCAGCGGTGACAAACCACCACAGCCAGGGCCCCTTTACTGGAAAGATGCACCGATTCAACCCAGACTGCAATTTTTGGGTCATAGGGATTAAGGGGGGAAGAAGGGACAGCCTGACCTGCCGACCCAGCCCAGACAACCCCTTACTGGACTAAAGACCCCCATTCCTGGCTGGTTTGGGTCAGGGCTCCTTTCTGTCTGGGACACCCACAGCCATTTTTTGCTGGTCTTGTCCCTGCTGCCTCCTGGCCAGCATGGCGTGGGCACGGCCACAGCACACAGCCCTCAGAGCAGGAGGCAGGAGAAGGGGGATAAAGGCTGGGGGCAGGCTGCCATCCCTAGCTCATCAGGTCTGCAAAGCCGTGCTTGAGGGTGAGCTGAAGCAGAGAGAGGCTTGTTAAATTTAACTACTTGGTTAGCTGATTAAAGTTGTCATGACCTGCTGAAATCCCTTCCCCCTGTCCTGCAGCACCCTGTGAACTGTCTGACCCCAGATAACATCCCCAAGGACAAGGAAAAAAACCCCAAAACTAAACAGGCTCTAAAATCTACTGGAAACCAAAAACCACAGCAGCCAGGAGCAGGAAGAACCCCACTACGGTCAGGAGAGAAGGGCAGGAGCTGGAGGATCTTGCAGGGACTCGTGTTCTTGTGGGCTTCAGGGTCCGGTCCCACTGGGTGAGAATGGCCTGGCGTGCCCCCTCCCAGCGCCCAGGGCCCCCCAGCCGGTACTGGTAGGGGCTGCAGGGGCCAAAAAAAATTGAGAGGGCCAGACAGGGGTCTGTGCAGAGCAGCCCTGGCACGCTGGGCTTGGCACCGATGAAGGAAGCGAGCATGTCCATGTAGACCAGGCAATCCACTTTGAGGACTTCATCGTAGGACAGACCAAACCTTAATGGATGGGAGAGGAAAAAGAGGTGGGAGAAGAAAAAGAAGCAGGGCTGAGAAGCACTGGAGGTCAGATCCTCTGCATCCACCTTGTTATAGCATCTGAACATGGCTGGGTTCCTCTTAGGAAAGGGCTGTGCATACACACAGTGGGGACCAGGGTCTGGTGGCACTGCATGTGTCAAGTGATGCTGGCTCTGGCACACAACTTTCTCACCTGCATCAGTTGGTCCCTCACTTCATCACCCAAAAGCTGTATCCGAACCCCCTCTCTTCACCTTTTCTAACAGATTTTGTCAAACCAGGTCTGGTGTTGTGGTTTGGAGTTGTTTTTGTTGTGGTTTTTAAATTTTTTAATTTTTTTTTTTTAAATTCATTTCCCTTTATTCTCTGCAGGAGAGTCACACACAGCATGAGAAGGCTGGCACCCTTTAGTTTCCCTCATATTTGTTTCCACTGAGTATTGCAAAAACCTGTGGCAAATTGCAGAACTGCTTCCCTTTCACCTTTGTAGCATCCACCACTTCATGTCCCACCCTTGGCTGTTTAGCCTTGTATTATACTGCAGTTGTGCTGTGCAATTCTGGATTTCACTCTTCCATACCTTCTCTTCTATAGCAATCTAGGTGAATCACAGATTAATATATTGCCTGCTTTCCTGGTTTTATCTCATTCATTTCATAATATTTCTTAGCCTCAAATCAGACCTTTTGCCTGCCTGTGAACCATGGGCCAGTGTGCCAAGATACTCCTTCACAGCGATTCGGATCCCTGTGCTGAGAGGCGAGACCTTGGGTTGGCTTTTTTTTCCTCTGCTGAATTTCTCTGTGTTTGCTACCATTAAATTTCTCTGCTATTTTATCAGTCAGTCCCTGGGGACCCTGGCACACTTCCCCAGCTCCCAGGCAAGCTTTAATCTCAACTACCCTGAATTAATTTCTTCCCATCATCAACAGGCAAAATACCAGTGTCAAACCAAGTGTTACATTGGCTCGGTGCGAGGCAATAAAGGGGGGGCTGGACCTGGGCATCCCCCCTCATCTCTGTTACACATGCAGGGAGCAGCTGCAGAGTGTGAGTCCATGTGTTGATGTCCCCCCCCAAACTCTGGGGGCTTTTCAACCCATGGAAAAAACCTTTGGGGCTCTGGGGAATAGCTTACCATCGCACTTTGTTTTTTTTCTTCTCATTTACTTCTTTCTCCATGACAGACTGAGGTGGCATCCGACACAAGCCTAGAAAAGAGAGGGAGAGCGTCATGTAAAGTTTAACTCCGGGGGGGAACTTACAAACTCATTCCATGATCCAAAACATGGGCAGCCCTTCCCTGGGAGGGCAGAAAAGCCCCATTGCTTGGATTTAGTTCAGCAATGGCAATTCTGCCAGAGAGCAGCCCTCCACAGCAGTACAAATTCACCCCCACTTTTTCCTGCTCTGATAGGTTGTGCTGTCAAGGCACAGGCAGATGACGTGAGGTGAGATGGGCCATGCAAGTCCCAGGAAGGATCACCCCAAAAAGAAGAAACCCTAGAGCTTCTGCTGGCTCTGGGGAGGAGCTTTGATGCAGCCCTCCACACCAGCCCAGTGGGAGGTTATTGTTATTTTTATTTTAAAATAACCCAAGAACAACTAGTAAGTTTCTTTCCTCATTCCAATAATAACAAATAACTCCTCTTGGGGGGCAATGAGTCTCTTCTCCTCTGGTAGTCATGGTGGACAAACCAGCTTGGCCCTCAAAGAGCAGGGAATTCTGCCAGGATAGATCCACTACAGTATCTTAAAGACAACTCTTATCTGTGCATCCAGGTTTATATAGCCATCTCTGTGCTCTGCCTCCTAAAATATTTAAGGGAGGAAATACTGCCTTGAACAACATGGTCAAAACCGTGGTTTGCGGGCTCAGGTGCAGGACTGCACACCAGCTGAGTCGCAGCAAGGGACGGAGTGCATGCTCTTGGCTTGCGGAAGGTGGGGTACAAAGCATTAGCTTAAAAGCATCAGCTTAACGGGACAAAAAAAAAAAAAAAGAAAGTGTTGTAAGGTAGATGTCATGAACTTGCATGGTGCTTGGACCGAGCACACAGTCGTGTCGCTGTAGCTCAGCTGAAGTGAAATAACGTGGGAAATCCAAGCCCCAGAAATGCTCCCTTGTCCACCACTTTGACATGAGCTTCTTAGCTCTGGGGTCTCCAAGGACAGAGATCCCTCTTGGTGCACAGAGGGGACAAGACGTGCCCAGTATGAACTGTGGTTTGGTACACAGGAGAGCTCCCGTTAGCTCTCCTACCTTTGAAGACACGGGTCACCCAGCGCGCTTGCATCTCTGTCACGGGCATGATGGCTCCTAAGGGCTTGATCAGCCCAAGGACGGCCAGGGTGGGCCTCTGCAGGTGGGTTGGGAATATGTATTTGTAGAGGGATGCGTGCTTGTTTTCCACCTTGACGTCTGTTTCTTCTAGGAATGGGAAGGAGACGTTGTAGCCCGTGCAGAAGACGACGATATCAATGGGCTCCTCCTCAGGACAATTGTGGAAGACAACCGAGTTTTCCTTGAACTCCTTCACCCCTGGCTTGATGGTGATCCTCCCTGTCAGGATATAGCTGGGCAGGTCATCATTCAGCACGGGCTCGCGCATCTGGGGGCTGTGGAGAACCGAGGGGCTCTGAGTGTTGGAGGCCACAAATGAGCTCTGCCTACGCCCCTGCCCTCCAGCCCCACAACCTCCTGGTGTTATTTTCTAAGCAAGCACCCCTACCTCTCCCCTCTCCAAACATGTATGTGTTTCACCCTTGCAGTAATGTCACTCTGTCCCACAGCCCGAGTGACTCATGGACATCTCCTGCCTTCTTCCTCCAGTCACTCAATTAGTCTTTAAACCATTTCTTTTCCAGAGCTGATCCATGCTTTAAGCCTCCCTCCTCCTCTTTTTCCCAAGGAGTCTAATAAGGAAAACTCCTCCAGTCCTTCCTGGGCTTTTCCAGTGTGCTCCATCTCGCACCATATAAGGAGGGGTACAGCTTATCTACAAACTCCCCACCGGAGATCATTCCAGTCTGGGTGCTGTTTGCTACATTGGTTGATACTGGTTGCTGGAGATCTCTCCCTTTCCTGCAGCACAAGCCCTGTGACACCGCATGGGATGGCAGCCACCAAGAAGTACCTCTCCTCTGGCTGAAGACCATAGTTTTCATGCTTGAACCACTGGTTCACCCTGTAGTTAACCAACCCCCGAGAAAGGGGCCCAGGGAGGATGTTTCTGATCAGGCTCATAAGGCGAGTGTTGAACACCATGTCCCATGGGTAGCCGTGGTCAAACACGCGGCTGATCACCCAGGCGCCTCGACGGGTGCAAATGGTCACCTGGCAGAGAGTGGAGAATCAGTGATTCGGGGGATGAATTTGCTGCTTTGCCTTTATAAAGTAACCCCAGAGGGACACAGTGCAGACAGCTACACAATGAAAAAGCAGCAACAGCATCTCCAAGACCTCCCAGCAGCTGGTGATGGAGGTGAAATGAGAGAGAACAACCAGCTTTCTTCCAGTGTAGGTTTTTGACCAAGAAATAAATACAGGTTGAAAGAAACTGTTTGGACACCACGCAGGTTAAATCACAGAATCACAGAATGGTTTGGGTTGGAAGGAATCTTAAAGATCATCTAGTTCCAACCCCCCTGCCATGGGCAGGGACACCCTCCACTAGACCAAGTTGCCGGTGAACTCTGGTCCTCTCCCTGCAGTGATGGCAAACCGATCTATTGCCTTCAGCATCACCTGCCCTGAACCCCTGGGTCAGCTGGGTGGTGGTGGTACCTTTGTAGCTACACGGCTGGCTTCCACTGCGATGTCCACTCCTGAATTGCCCATGCCGACCACGAGGACACGCTTCCCCTGAAACACGTCAGCATGCTTGTACTGGCGGCTGTGAAAGTACTGCCCTTGGAACTTCTCAATGCCTTGGGGAGAAAGAAACAAATCTTTTAATGACTTGAGCATTCGTGGGTTTTGTCGGGAGAACTGGCGTAAGAACAATCCAGATTGCAAGAGCAAGGAAGTGTGATCAGTGGCCACTGGGGACTTGGACAGATCCAGACCTCCTGTCCTACAAGCGGCTTCAGAAGCGCTTGGTGATGCTGATGACAAGGCAACCTTCTCTGCTCTGAGAATTGGGGAGATTCATCACAGCAGCAATGGATACAGCCCTGTCAAAGATGATGGAGCTTCAGTGAGAGGACCTTGTCCCATGTCACATACTATGCAGACAGTTTCTCTGAGGTTAAACCATCCCACCTTGGAAGTTCGATCTGGAGTGAGCAGTGCCTGCAGAAACAAGGCTGTTGGAGCACTAATACACATGGTTGTTCATGCCAGGAAGTTTGAAAAGCAAAAGGAGAAAAAGGAAAGAAGCATTTTCCCCAAAGAATTGCTAATCCTTCTTCTTCCCCCAGCCCCTCGAAGCAGGTAACCACATGCAGCTGTGTACCGTACCGGGGAAAGAGTGCAGGGGGAGGGACGGCTCGTGGAAATTGCCACTGCAAACCATAACGGCATCAAAGACGTGCGATGTCTGCTTCCCATCCGCCTCCGTAACCACATCCCACTGTCCTGTGGTGGCAAAATCGCGACGTTTCCGGATGCTGACAACAGTGGTCTGAAATGTGGAAGCCAAGCGGAGTCACCACCAGTGCCTGGCATGCATGGGGAACAGGGCAGCGCTGGGACACCCCTCACTCACCCCAAACTTGATGTGCTTTTGGAGGCCAAAGTGCTCAGTGTAGCGTCGGAGGTATTCCAGCAGCCGGGCATTGGGAAGGAACACCGGGAAGTCCTCGGGGTAGGGAAAGTCGGAGAACGCTGACATCTCCTTGGAGGTGTTGCTGACAACTGATGGGTAGAGGCTTGGCCGGCTGGCCTCGATGTGCTCCTGCCATCATACCCCAGGGTGCATCAGCCCTACGCCCTGGGGTGGGGACTGTCCCCCCACTCCCCTTCCCATGGTTTTGGGGAGCACAGCTGGGAGAGGTCAGCACCCAGCAACCTCCCACATCCCTTCCCCACCCACTGGAGCCCAGCTCGATGGGTTCTCCATCCTGCAAAGCTGCAGCTCCTGTGGAAAGCAGGGACAGGTGCTCACCGTGTAGCGCCAGAGCCCCCCGATGTCCTTGCTCTGCTCAAAGCAGGTGGGCTCCAGCCCTTCATCCAGGCAGCACTTGGTGGATGTCAGCCCACTGATGCCTGCGCCCACCACCGCCACTCTCATCCTTGCTGTCTCCGCCAGGCACCCGGGCTGCCAACAAGGCTTAACCTGGGAGAAACCCCACAGATGGTCCCCATGCTCTCTGGGAGCGGCTGCCTGCACAGCCTCCATAGGGGGTGATTGCTCTATACACCACCCCAGATCTTGCATTCCCTTTATCAGCATTCAGGGCTCTTAATTTACAAGGTAGATTAAAAGTCTTTAAATCTTCTTTTTATCTTTTTTTTTTCCCCCCACACCAGTATATCCATCCACTTTTACCATGCGCTCTCCAGGCTGCTTTCAAAACCCTGCAGTTGCCCTGGAAACTCACTCTGAGAGAATGTACTTCAGCCACAAATCACTGCCAGGTTTTATTTACAAGTCACAGTTAAACTAGCCTTCCTTATCAGTCCTGCAAATATTTGTGGTTTATCTTTGGACATCTGCCCCCACCTTTCTTAGAAAAGAAAACAAAGTACGTGCTGGGACTATTCAGCCTCTACATCCTGTCCCCCATCCCCAGGCAAGACGCTGCTGACTTTGACCTGGCCATCAAGGCAGGCAGATGGGCTGTGGGTGTAGCACACCTTAACTTCAGGGATGCTTTTGTGTCTGGCTCCCAAAGCTGTCCCTCTGGGGAGGTCTGGGCTGGACAGACAGACTGCCAGGGCTGGAAAATCAGCAACCCCCGGGCTGACATCCAGCGCTACGAGGCTCCCAGGGCTGCAGTGGGGATGATGGATCCAAACCCTTCTGATAGGGCTGGACAATGACACAAGGGACAATGGCCACATGTCATAGCTTGGGCTGGACACTGCTGGAGCAGGGCCATCACACAGGTGCCCTGGGGGGTGCTGCTGCAACCCCTGGTTTAACCCCAGCAATGGGGAGGGGAGGGGGGCAGGCAGCACCCTGCGCAGCTGAGTTATTAACCCGCTGTACCAGGACAGCACCAGAGCCGAGT
>VZTO01018459.1:6838-22632 GCA_013400615.1 Syrrhaptes paradoxus | reverse complement strand
CTCTTAATTTACAAGGTAGATTAAAAGTCTTTAAATCTTCTTTTTATCTTTTTTTTTTCCCCCCACACCAGTATATCCATCCACTTTTACCATGCGCTCTCCAGGCTGCTTTCAAAACCCTGCAGTTGCCCTGGAAACTCACTCTGAGAGAATGTACTTCAGCCACAAATCACCGCCAGGTTTTATTTACAAGTCACAGTTAAACTAGCCTTCCTTATCAGTCCTGCAAATATTTGTGGTTTATCTTTGGACATCTGCCCCCAGCTTTCTTAGAAAAGAAAAAGTACGTGCTGGGACTATTCAGCCTCTACATCCTGTCCCCCATCCCCAGGCAAGACGCTGCTGACTTTGACCTGGCCATCAAGGCAGGCAGATGGGCTGTGGGTGTAGCACACCTTAACTTCAGGGATGCTTTTGTGTCTGGCTCCCAAAGCTGTCCCTCTGGGGAGGTCTGGGCTGGACAGACAGACAGCCAGGGCTGGAAAATCAGCAACCCCCGNAAAAGTACGTGCTGGGACTATTCAGCCTCTACATCCTGTCCCCCATCCCCAGGCAAGACGCTGCTGACTTTGACCTGGCCATCAAGGCAGGCAGATGGGCTGTGGGTGTAGCACACCTTAACTTCAGGGATGCTTTTGTGTCTGGCTCCCAAAGCTGTCCCTCTGGGGAGGTCTGGGCTGGACAGACAGACAGCCAGGGCTGGAAAATCAGCAACCCCCGGGCTGACATCCAGCGCTACGAGGCTCCCAGGGCTGCAGTGGGGATGATGGATCCAAACCCTTCTGATAGGGCTGGACAATGACACAAGGGACAATGGCCACATGTCATAGCTTGGGCTGGACACTGCTGGAGCAGGGCCATCACACAGGTGCCCTGGGGGGTGCTGCTGCAACCCCTGGTTTAAGCCCAGCAATGGGGAGGGGAGGGGGGCAGGCAGCACCCTGCGCAGCTGAGTTATTAACCCGCTGTACCAGGACAGCACCAGAGCCGAGTGGCACCAGCTCCACTGCCCAAGAAGTGCTTTCAGCTTCCACCAGACACAAGGGATGGTGCACTCACCAAAAAAAAAAAAAAAAAAAAAATAAGAAAAAAAAAGAAAAAGAAAAACAAAAAAAAAAAAATATAAAAAATAAAAAAAAAAAAAAAAAAAAAAAAAAAAAAAAAAAAAAAAAAAAAAAGTTTTCCATAGAAAAAGAGGGTTGCATTGCACACAGGTTTGTGGTTTTTTTTTTTTTTTCTCCTCCTAGGAAACACCAAATTCCCCATGAACAACTTCAACTTTCAGTAAGAATGCAGTACCTAATAAATAAAGTTTGGAATGAAAACTGGACTTTTTCCTTTCTAAATGCAGAAAGCATAAGCTGCTCCTTGTTTCACTGTTTTGTTTCCTGCCCCCCCCTTCCCCGTGGTGGAAGTTAACATATATCACAAACATCTCCCAGCTATGCCTGCTAATTCCCTCCCCTTCTGCAGAAAAACTAGAAACAGCACACCAAAAACACCACCTCAGGCACCCCGAGCCTCTCGTTGCCACACTTTCCATGCTGTCCCTGCAAGTATCCGCAGCAGCAAACCTCCAAAATCTCAAGCTGTGGGGTGCTCACATGGGGCAGGGAGGGATGGAAAGGCTTCACAGCCCCCCGGGACACTCACCTCCCAGCCTCAGCTGCCTGTGCTCCGTCCTGCCACCGCCACTGTGGGGACAGTCCTTCCTGCTCCTGATTTATAGGCAAGATGTGGTACTGGGGCAGAGGCAGGTGGGTGGCCCTCCCACCCCACTCCCACCGTGGTTGCACAACCCGGGGTTTGCAGTGGGAGGAGCAGCTGGACACTCCTGCTGCTGCGCAGGGTGAGCTGATCAGCCCGGCTAGTGATCCCTAAAGGGGGATTGAGTGGGTGGGAGAGACAGGAGTGGTCCACATGTGTCCCACAGCTGTGCAAGGAGGACCAGTGTGAGCAGGGCTCCAGCTGTGGAACGTTCTCCCTTGTTTCATGGCTGCCTTCTAAAAGGGAGATGAAGCGGCCGATGGACAGCAGGGTTTTGGCAGGACTTTGCACCCAGGGCAACTTCCAGAAGTGAGAGCTGGTTTTGCGGTCACTGCTCGCAGGCCAGGGGGGCTGCATCATGCCATCGGCCACACGTACAGCTGCTGGTGGCAGGCAGGAGGGTCCCCATGCAAACTGGGAGAGCATGAAATGACCACAAACACCAACATACCAAGGTCCTGTAGACAAAGAAAGCAGAAATGTTAGCTGAAATGTCAGTGCAGGACATAGCACCCACCCAGGTATCAGCAATCATGGAAAGGATGGGGACAAGAGTGGCTTTGGACAGGGCTTTGCCCCCAGCTGCTCAATATATTTAGGGATGACTGGGGAGAAATCTCTGCAAATTAATACAGCTGGACACTGAGACCACAGAAATCCAGCTGACAGAGGACTGGGTCTATAGCAAAACCAGTGTTTAAAAAAGACACAGTGCTATTTGTGCCAGGGGTTGACAGCAGATGCTCACTGAGGCTCCACAGCGTGAGCACCGGGGATGCAGTGAAAGCTGCTGGCCCCATCAAAGCATCACCATGCCACTGACAAAGGCGTTCCTGGAGCAATGGGCGCAGAGCTGGTGTCAGCTCTTTAAGCAGTTGAAATAACAGAGGCAGCTGCATGGGAGTCAGAAAAAACCCATCCAAGGTCTGTAGAGCAGAGGGTGGTGAATAAAGCAGCTCCAGCCAGCAGAGACATCTGCTCGGAGCCTGCGTTCTGCTCTGTGGAGGCACGAGATGGGAGTAGAGACAAGAAGTGGATATAAGATGCATGTCGGTAACAGGGAAGATAACAAACCGCAGGAAAAGTCTGCTGAGCTTTGCAGTGTACCCAGGCACAAGAAAACACATTTCATTGATGGAGGGCACTGCTGGGCACATGGAAGCAGCACCCATGAGGAGACAGCCTTCTAGGACTTCCCTGTCCCAGGATTTTTCACTGCCACTGCCCAAAGCTCTCCCTCCCACCAGACTGTTCTCCAGATGCACAAAAGCTTGGCCCTGCAAAGGCTCTTGCCAGCACCTGGGAAAAAAAAAAAAATAGTAGAAATCCATGAAGGAAAATGTTTTGCTGTCTATCTGCTCCTGCTTTCCTGGGTTTCCCAGCAGACATCCAAGTGACTCGCAGTCAGAGGGACACTGTGGCAGCTTCCCAGGGCAGCTGTCTAAAAGAACAACTTGTATTTTGGCGCAGATGAGGTACTGGGATGAAAATGGGGCCAGATGCCTTTACTGCAGATGCTTACAGCAGTGGTGGCTTTGGCCGTCCCTGCTGAGGGATCTAGTCCAGCAGCCTGTCTGGAGGTGCAGGACGGGATGCGGTGAGTGGTACCATGCGAGCCTGGGGTAGAAACACCTCCAAAGCCTCAGCACTCTGGAATTAAAACTCACTTTTCCATGGACTGCCTCAGGTCTGCGGTGTTTCTCTCTGCAAATCCCCCTGCAGTGGTCCAGACCAGGTGTGCAGACCATAAAGCACTGGTGGAGATGGACAGTGCGATAGCAGGGAGGCAATTACTGTAATTATGCACACGCATGCCCAGGGCACTGAAATACGCTTGGAATCATACAGTGAAATTCTGGTTGCTTTACTCACCTCTCTGCCATCCCCCGGCAGCAGGAACACCCAGGACCTCTCTCTCCAGGGAATCTGTGCAGAGCTGAGAGCACATCAGTGGGTTTTAATATCTTCTCAGGGCTGGCAAAAGCCTTCATGGCCTGGTGTGCAAGCAGAGCATCCCTTAGTACCCTGGTATTTCTGTCCTTGTGAAGACCAGAGTGGACATGGCCACAGAGGTCCCCGTCCCCCTTTCTGAGCGAGCAGGATCTGCTGCCACCCCACCAGGGAGGGAAGGGGGACTCTGCTGCCACCACACACACAGATTGCTGGGGGAAAGGGCCTTTGGGCAAGGGATGGGGTGAGGGCACATAATTTGGGGAACTATTTTACCACCTTCTGTCTACCTAGCCCAGACACCAAACAGCTGGGTTTATCCATGTCCCCACTAGTGTCATTAGATGCCAGGGGTGTGTCAGCCATAGGGGACCCCAGGGAGAGCCAGGAGCAGTGAATAAATCTCATCTCTCAGGACAAGAGCCAGGAAGGGGATGCTCCTGTGCCTGTCCACTAGAGAGCCCCTTCTTCCCTTGAGAAGCAAAGCTCCCCAGCAGCATGGTGCAAGCCTGAGCTCTGCAAGAGGTTTTTATCCTTAAAGTAGAAGGAAGGAGAAACCAAATCAATCTGTACGGTCTGAATCAGATGGGAAAGACACATGCCCTGCAAAACTCCGGCACCAGTTTTATCATCTCTGTTTAAAATAGCACTTTAAGCCAAGGAGGGGCAAACCTACGTACAAACAAGTCCCAGCACAGCCCGCATCGCTGTTTTCTAGGCTTGTGTCAACAGCTTTTGGTGTGTGTCATGGTGAAGGGGGATAAGAAAAAAATCAGACTTCCTTGTTCAGCACATCTCTAACCAAGTCAGGGTGCTCACTGGCAAGCATTGATGGGATGTGGGGTCTGGGCTCACCAGGGAAACAATTTTACCCTCTCCAATATATTACTACTGCCTCCCCTAACTGCCCAGAAGGCTTAAATCCCCATTTCTTTACTGCACATGGAGGTGAGGCTGCCCCAACAGCGGCTGTGGCCTCCCACTGCTTCCCACAGGGCTGCAGGACACAACAATCCGTGGGGCGAACAGAGGCTGCGAGCAGCTGCTGGTGGGAAAATGCATCTTTCCTCCCCATTTCTTAGAGCCTGGGTTTTGGCCCTGGAAAAAAAAATTGCTTCTTCTTTAGGACCAAGGCCAGGAGACAATTTCCTGCTTTAAAAAAAAAAAAACAAAAACCACCTAAAAAAACAAAGCCTCTACCCCAAGGAGTAGAGGCTGTTTTCCTGTTTACTATTCCCAGCACATAGAGGAGAGTGACAGACACCAGCAGGACACTTGTGTTTCTTTTTAATCAGAGCTAGGTACATTCCATATTCTGAAACTCTTCTAAAACAGAGATCACTGTTGGGGAGACCCAGAGGATGTAGAGGATGCCCTAGAGCAGACATGGGCTGTAGCAGCTGCTACGGGAGAGGGATCTGCTAGCTGGGTAAGGAGGTCCCTGCAAGGAGGGCATAAGTGTTTTACTCCAACATACTTGGCAAAGTTTAACCTGATTTAGTAATGTCACCGTGTTTTCCGGGCACAGAACCTGTGGAATTTGTCAAGAGGAAGCTGCTGCCCTTGTCAAACCCCTTGTGATAATAAAGCCTGGAGAACAGCAATTTTCAAATTCTTGGTTCGGGAGGTCTTAAAAAGCACAATTAAGAGTTTCCCCAGAAACTACTCAAAGATCTTCACAAGAACAACCCTGATAGATGCAAACACCCTCCCTTCCTTGCTCACCATGGCTTTGTACCAGGATTCAAAGCAGATAAACACATAAAGGTAGCACCAGGCAGGACTTTAGCCCCTCCTCAGCTCTTCTGAGCCAAACCTCAGCATTGAGGGGCTGCCTCTGTCATTTCACAGGTAAACTACTGAAGAACAGATGGTTAAACCACACACAGCCCAACCAGCCGGTGCCTTCCTCCTGCCACTGCCACCAGGTGAAGTCAGCCATCAGCCTTCAAGTGTTTTCAAAAATTCAGTCAGCACCATTGACCCCTTTCTGTAAGTACTGACTGCTCTCCCAGGCTGGGCAGTTTGAATGCTTTCCATTCCTGCTGCCTCTCCAAGAGCATCTCCAGCAGAGGTGTGTCCAGGGGTGACATTCCTGTCCCCCGGCACCAGGGCACATGAGCACTCCTGATACAAACAAAGACATGCTCCTGCACCATGCAACCTCCCAGCTAGAAGCACTTTTGTGAATTAATTCCTGGAAATCAGTTTTTTTAAGAGAACAAACTCAGAAGTACCTTGCTGAGGAGCCCACGCAGACCCTGGGGAAGCTGCATTAGCTCATACCAGCTGGCAAATCTTCCACCTCCAACAGCTTCACCAGACCCCAGGAGACAGGATGGGAAGGAATCTTGGGAACTTCAGAGCCACCTTTTCCTCCAAAGCAGCCCTAACTGCCCTTTATCATCCTGTTTCCTTCACCTGTTTTGAAAACCTCTCTGGGTGGACTCTCCAGCACCTCCCACACAACCTCCTACTTGCCTGTGGAGGGGCAATCAAGTTTTCTTTTATCTCCACAGCAGAGATAAGCTGACAACATTTAGAGATAATTGAGGAGACATTGCAGCACCACCTCTCCGTCAGTTTAAATGGGAATTTTCTGGATTAAATTGGCAGAGGAGCTCTGACTGGCTCATGCCTTGGCTGGGTAATGGGTTTGAGAAGCTGCTGAGTGCTCACAGGTGGTCCTATGCTCTTGGGGCTGCTCAGCACCGCTGAAGACAAACTCTGCTGGCTGATGTTTGTTATCTATATTTTAGAAATGATTTTTAACAAGGAAATTGTTCTGCAGGGGACAGAGTATTAGATAATTTCTCTGAGGGCTCTACCCAGCTGATGAGATCAGGGCTGAGGGAGGCTGGACCACTGTGGCCAAGGCAGCCACACTGCAAATAATGAAACGGGCTGCTGGCATGAGAGGGGGGGTGGCAGGAGGGACAACAGCCCAGTAGGTGCAGCAAGGAAGCATGATGCTGGTGAGCTGACCTCTGCCCTTTTTGTTCCCACCAAATTGAGGGAGAAGGGACACATTGACCTTGGGGGGTGGGAAGAAAAAAACCTGGGACCTCTGGTTTAATCCATATGAGGTGGGTCTGGGAACAGGAGTGCTGACACATGGAATAACCTGGCAATAACTGATCCTATTTAATATCTTGATTTGAATGAGACCTGGGACAGGCAAATCCTGAGACAAGCCACCCCCCATATCTGGCTTTTCTAAAGCAATATTGGTTCTCCAGCTCTTCCTCCTGACAGCCCAGCCCTCACCCTTGCTAAAAGTCTCCTATGTTTTCAGTCAGGCTGCAAAATCTGTGATCAATTGCACAACACAACAACAAAACAAAACAAAAAAATCCTTTTTTTCCTGGAAAGAATGTTGTCCAGGGAGTAAATAAGGGCTTGGTCAGGACTGGAGACAAGAGATCTCTCCTGTCTTTCCAGGGATCAACTCCTCCATCCCCTGTGCTCGGAAATACCTGTAACCAAGCCACCTGGGACCAAGCCACAGTCCTCACGGTGAAACCATCAGCTTGCAATGTGTCGATCACAAAACACAACACAATTCGTGGCAGCAAATGCATCATACAAACACTTTTCTCTAAAGAGAAGGTGTGTCCCGGGGTGGTGCTGATCCGCAGGACACGTCAGCCAGCATTGTCCTGCTCTGTGTTACACAACAATTCTGATAATCACCTCTGGATCTGCTTTCCCTGAAGACATTTGGAAAGATTGCAGCATTGCAAAACAGAGCATTAGCTCCAGGAGCTGACCTTAGGGTGTACAGAAAGGCACCACCGGGACTGACCACCCAGCAAGGACCCTTCCCTCTGCTCTGGAGGGGTCCATCTTCTCCTCGGCCTCTGGGGAGAGCCCCACCACCGTGCCTGACCCCAAATTCCCCAGACCAACCGCCAAAACGCTCTTCAGGGGTCTTGTGGGAATACTGGCCCTTGAACTTCTCAATATCTGCAAGGAGAAGAGGTGGAAGGAGTCTCTGGGGCCACAGGAGCCTTGACCTGTAATATTCAGCACAACTGGGGGTACAGCCTAAAATCCCAGTGCTGGGACACAGACTTTGGTGGTGGTGACATGGCAGATGATATATATATTGGGTGAGGAGGCAGAGGAACGGTGGGTGAAGCCAGAGCTGAGCTCAGGGGTCCGTTCCATCGCTTGCTTCAGGACCACTGCAGTGCAGAGCTGCCTTTGCCTGAGCTCAGAGGGTTCATGGGAAATGCATCCATTCTTGAAAAAAACCAAGCTACGATATTGCTTTGGTGGAGAGGTGAATGAACGCAGCAAAAGTTTTCAGGAGAGCATTTGAATGGGCTGTGAAACTATTGAAACGTTGTCTGGTTGCTGCTGAGCCAGCAGAAAGGGCAGCCCCTTGTCTAAGGATTGCGAAAGTTATCTTTTGGCAAGCATTTAAAGACGGCTAGAGGAGGGGAGCTGTGCTCCTCCCCAACAACTCTCCTGCAAAACGCAGTGTCACATGGTGATGGGAGCAGCTCATAAACACATCATTCCCCACTACCTTCCTCTCCCTCGGATAAAGACCTCGAGCTTAGAAACCATCTCCCAGCACCTCGTTTCCCAACGCCGTGCACAGGACTTGCACAGCGCCGCTGCTGCATAATGCCAGGAATGTGCATGGAAACATAAACTGGGATTACAAACAGACTTTTTGCAGTAAACACAGATGGTACCCCCTGCCCTTCCCGCCGGGGGGGATTTTGCTGGCATCTCCAACAGCGGGCTGTGGCAGGGATTTATCTGGTGAGAAAGAGGAGAGGCACCTGCAATGGTGTCTTTTTGTAGCTGCTGCCTAAAGACTTAGGTGGACTTCTCTGGAGAAGCATGTGAACAGCACGATAACCTGTCTGGGGACTGCGGGTCTACATCACCCACCTCCTGGACTGGCCCCCAGTAACAGCCACATGGTCTCCAGAAATATCCTCAGGTCTGGGCTTTACCGATGAAACCAGCAACGCAAGCACAAACAGCTGTGATAGAGCTTCAAAGGTCTAAGTCTCATTTTGTGAGGCATAAGGGAGGAATAATCCAATAACAGTGAATCATCCATCTCGTGCCACGTGTCATTTATGTCAACAGCCAAGGACAGCAGCCACAGCCCAACCTTAGCCCCATGGTGCTGGAAAGGGATGGTGTTGGCTGAGAATTTGGGCTGTTTTCCCCCAGGTCTCATAGCAAACCTCCAGTTGCTTCCAGCCAAAGGCAGGCTGAAGGTTTTGGTTCCAGCCCCTGCAGCAGGGTTCAGGCTGGAAAGAAGAGACATGACTGTTCCTCTTGATATTTTAATCTGATTTTTTTTCATTTGGGCATCTTTCCCTGCTGGAGACAAATGTGAAGGTTTTTCGTTATTTGTCATGAAAATTGTTTTTCAAAAGGGCCAAATTCAGGCAAATTCATTTTAGCCAGAGCACAAGCTTTACACCAAAACTTTTCTCCAAAAACCAGACATATTGACTCCGGTTTTCCACCAGAAAAAAGAGACAGTAGGCAGTGAGATTTAAAGAAATGTAGCAATGCACCATTACTTGAACACAGTTAGAGGAATAAAATAACCAACATTACTTATTGGGGTTGGTATTACACTCTTTCATTGCTCCAGCTGAGAAACCTCCCAAATTTACCACGCATGGAGATCGCACCCAATTTATTGATACCATTTTTTAGGAATTTCTTGATGAATTATTTTCGTGGCAATAAGCAGGGCAGCAGCACACATTGCCCATCAGGAAAAAGCATCCCACTCACGCACACCACTCAGCAATCCTGCATCCCCCCCTGTCCTCACCACATCCCCCCGGAGTCCCCTAACAGTACAGGACAGTGAGGAGGAGGAGCAGCGGGAGGAAGAGCATCCCCAGCATGGCCAGGCAGGGGAAGGCGGTGGGGGCGTCGGGGGTGACGCGCGTCCGCGTGGCCCGCAGCGTCCGGTCCCACTGGGTGAGGATGGCATCTCTGGCCCCTCTCCACTTCCCTGGGCCCATCAGCCGAAACTGGTAAGGAGTGCAGGGGCCGAAGAAGATCTCCAGGGCCAGGCGTGGGTCCGTCAGCAGCAGCTTTGGCATGTTGGGCTTCACGCCGATGGCTGAGGCCAGCTCGTCCATGTAGGTGATATAATCCAACTGCAGTGTGGTGCTGTTCCCGAAGCTTTGGGGGAGAGAGCAGAAGAAAAGAAGGGTTGCTTTTGGTTTTTTCCCTTTATTTTAAATGTTTTTCTTTAAACACAGCAAAGGCAGTCCATCCCCTGCTCTCCCCTGCCAAAGCTGGGGAGCAGAGCTGGCGAGGGGGGCCCAGCTCCAGGGGATGTGCATTGTTGCTGCTGTTTGCAGAGAAATCTGGCTCCCAAGAAAATATTGCGTTTCAAAACTGCCTAGGATGTAATGGTTTCTAGAACAAAAGAAAACACTGCTTGGGCCAGGTTCAGCTTTCATTGGCTCTATGCACACTTTTAAAGTATTGCTTCACTGCAGTACCAGATACACTCCCAGAGAGGGGGGAAAATGAGGTGCTTCCGCGAAGTTTATAAAACAAAAAAGTGCCACTCCAAAGAATAATGATGGAAATGTTCTTTTTCTGCTGGAGCCTCACCCTGATTATGTGTGAATGAAAAAAAAGCCTTTTCAGGCTGATAACGCTCAGTAGCGGCAAACAAGCATTTTCAGATGGGAAACCTTCCCATCACACATTTTCCACCCAAAATTGCCTGATTCAGGCCTCTGCCGTGCCTGCATTCAGCCCACATGGGGCTGAGACAATGGCAGGGCTCTTCTGCCGGCACAGGGAGCCCCATAAGCTGCACTTACCACGCAACCTTCTTCCTCGTCTTCTCATCAACGTCATCCATCATCTCTCTGGCTGGGGGGAGCTTGCATTGCCCTGGAAAGAGCAGGAAGAACATCAGCAAAGGGACACAGTGCCCAGGAGACCCTTCCCACAGCAGGTGGGGTCTGCAGGGTTCAGCTGAGCCCTTGGGTGCCTCTCTTCCCTTTGGTGTCAAGATCTGGGCTTGGGTCAAGCTTGGCTGTCAAGGATGTGACAACACTGGCTCCACTGTCCTTTAAGGATGTGATGCTCAAGAGGATCTTCTCCCTCAGCCAGCCCCATCTCAGTGACCTTATTGCCATCAGCAGTGGGCTGAAAAGTGACTTCCATGGTGCAAGGCACCCCGTCATATGGGGACCCCGCTATTGGTACTTCTGGCCAAACCCCGTTCTATTCCTCAGCACTGAGACACAGCCCTAGTTTTCAGCTTAAACCTGCTGGGAAATGCTACTTCCCATGGACAGAAAACAGACCTGTGCCTGGCACGTGTCCATGCACCTACCCTGAAACACCTTGACTGCCCAGCGGCTCTGGAGGTCTGCTGTTGGGATGATGGGTCCGAGGGACAGGACGAGCCCAATGACTGCCATGGTTGGCTTCTCCAGGCGAGGAGGGAGGATGCCTTTGTAGAGGGTGACCTCATTGTCCCTGTTTTTGATGATGGACTCATCCTCCATGAAAGGATAGGCATGAGTGTAACCAGTGGCAAAGATGACCACATCGACATCATCCTGCACAGTCCCATCCTGGAACAGGACAGACGTCTCTCTAAACTCCTTTACATTTGGCTTCATCACCACCACGCCGCAGGCAATGCGGCTTGGGAGCTCATCGTTGAACACTGGCTCCTTGCGGGAAGCTCTGGAAGGTCAAAGGTGGTGGGGGTGTCACCGAGGTGGCTTCTGCTGCTGACCCAGGACAGGCATGGTCCAGCCCCATCCAGAACCAGCACCCCCACGGGGCTTGGGGATGAGTGGACCCATATGTACCTGTTCAGTGGCATGAGGCCAAAGTTCTCGTGCTTGAAGCGGTTCATGGTCCTCACATAGAGCCAGTCGCTGAGCGCCGTGGGGAGGATGTTCTCCAGCCAGGCCCGAAAACGCGTGACAAGCAGCATGTCCCAGGGGTAGCCTTTTTCCCAGACACGGCTCATCACCCAGGATCCGCTTCGTGAGCTCAAGTAGACCTGGAGGGACAGCCAGGGAGGGGTGAGCCACCTCGGGGATGGCTGTGAGCCCCTGGGGCTGTGTAATGGAGGCTGTGGCATGTGCTCAAGCAGGTGGGGACCTCTCCTTCCCCAGTGGTCCTGGTGCAGGTCCACATACCTGCGATGCCACAGCGCTGAGCTCCACAGCAATGTCTGAGCCAGAGTTGCCCAAGCCTATCACCAGAACCTTCTTCCCTCTGAACTTATCTGGCTCCTTGTACTCTCGGCTGTGGAAGTAGCGGCCTTTGAACTTCTGTATTCCTGGGGAGGAGAACAGAAAGGGACGTAACTCACCCCAGGAATGAAAAGAAGAGGCTATACCAGCTCTCCCCTTCCCAGTTTTTCCCCAATAATGTGCCTGAACGCAGAAAGGCAAAGGCTGTCACGTAACACACATGACATTTTTATTAGAAACCATGGGAAAATGCCAAAAAAACAGTGGTTGACAAAATCATTTAATGAAAATATCTTCTGTTAAAGAAAACAGCCTGAAATTTTTTTTCTGGGAAAGATTAGCATTGTCCCTGCTTTGATACAGTTTGGATACGGAGTTTTTTTTCTTAACAAAACGGGTTTTGATTTCCTGAATGGACCCCCATCCCCAAAAATATTGCTCTCCTTTTAATGCTGAAAGGGCATTTTTTTTTTTTCAGGGAAAAACATTGTGATAGAAAGTATTTGCCTGGCTGTGTCCTAGCGGATGAATTACACACATGCAGCTTACCTGTGAAATCGGCGAGGGGGAGGTTTGGGTAGACGTGATGCCCAGAGCAAACCATAACAGCATCAAAAACCGTCGTCTCCTCCTTCCCATCTCTCTGGGTCACCACCTCCCATTGCCCCGTCACTGAAAAGTCGGGGCGTTTTTTAATCTTGGTGACCAGGGTCTTAAAGAGAAACAAAAGAAAGAGACTGGTGGGTGTCCCTGGAACAGACTGAGAGGTTTAGGGAGTCGGTGGGGTCCAGAGGTCCCAGGGAGCCTCCAGAGTTTTTACCTTGAGCCGTATGTGCCGGAGCAGGTCGAAGTGCTCGGCGTACTTGCGGATGTACTGCTGGAGCCTGGTGTTGTGAATGTAGTTGGGGTGGTCGTCGGGGAAGGGGAAGTCGGGGTAACACATCATCTCTTTGCAGGAGTTGGTGAAGACGGTGCGGTAGATGCTGGCTCTGCCTTCCTCTGCCTGGTCCTGGAGCGAGAGGAGCGTGGAGACATCCACATGCAAAATATCACAGGAGACCAGTACCATGGGACCCCCCAGTGCCCAGCTTCCTCCTGGTCTGCCTGTGAAGGTTCCAAAATCCCACTGGCATGCCTGGACATCACTCCTTTGCATGTGCGTGGTCCTGGCGATTGCACAAGCAAAGGCAGGAGCCCGGCGGTGTGTGTTGGCTTTGGCACAGCGGTTGGCTGCCTGTGCCTTGTGCAACTGTGGGGCAGGTCTGGCCAGGGACATGGATGGAGGCTTATGCCTACAGCCCAGCAACATCTGCGCCAGCTAGCCAGTGTCCTGCTGGCATCTAGAAGGGCAGGACACGGGGGATCTGCCAAAATCCCCAAAACCACCATGCATACAGCAGGACTCAGGCTGGACGTGTCCAGTCCTGCCCAGACCAGCCAGCCCCAGCCATGGCCCTGGCCCCAGTGGGCGAGGCAATGTCTGCTCTGGTGCTCAGCGCTTCACAGCGTGGAACACAGGTGACACATTTCCCTTTCCTGATGGCTTTGATGCCAGGACAGAGCTGGGAAAACTGCAGCAAAAAGTTTCTGCACTGGAAAAATTATTTGGGTTGGCCAAATTATGATCAACTTCCAACAGAAGGAAAAAAAAACCCCAAAACCAGACAAGGAGCTGAAGTGCTTTTGACTTTTCCCCTCGATAGTGATAGTCTGTTCTGAAATTCTCCATTTTAACAGCAAAGCATATTGCCAAACTTTCTGTAGGAATTCACTGGCACCGTCCCCAGAACAGACAGCAGCCACATGATACATGTTTTGAGATGAATTTAACGCATCAGATCACTTGGAATAAGCATTCTGCCCTCTCCCTCTGCCCCGGGGTTTGTTAAACGGGCTCCATTCCTTTCCCTAATGGGCCCCTGAGCTGCTCCTGCAACCGCGAGGACACCCCAAGCTGTCCCCGCAGCCCCAGCCTGCCAGCAGGCGGGCATGTGGCACAAGGTGGCTCTGGATCTGACCCTCTCACTCCTTTTTGGCTCTGGGGTGCACATCTGCGGTTAGCAGTTCAGAGAGGACTTGGCTCAGCAAGCCAAGGGATGGCCAGGCTGTCCCCAGGACAAGGGAGGGGGACATGGGGACACATGCAGCTGTCAGCAAGTGGGTACATGCATGCGGGGTGCAGTCAGTGCATCCTCCCAGCCCCGAAGGATGCAGGTTTCCCCCAGCAGCCAAAGCCACTCACCGTGTAGCGCCAGAGCCCCCCGATGTCCTCGCTCTGCTCGAAGCAGGTGGGCTCCAGCCCCTCATCCAGGCAGCTCTTGATGGCCGCCAGCCCACTGGCGCCCGCGCCCACCACCGCCACACGCCGCACCATGCTGTCCTGCCTGCGGGGACACAGCAGTGGAGCGGGGACCGGCCAGGCACGCTCATCCCAGTGGGTCTGCAGCCCCTGGCAATGATCCCCCCAAGCAGGGCACCCTCTCCCCAGCACAACCACCCCAGCTGCTTAAATAACCCAGGGGGGGTCTTGCTCATCCTTGCTCACCTGCTTCCCACGCAGCCTCCAGAGATGTCCCAAGTGTTTTGGGGAGGGGGAAAGAGCTGGGTGCCAGGGAAAGCCTCAGGGGCTCTCTCGCGGAGAGGAGCTGAGGCTCAGGAGGAGCTCCCCTGCAAGAGCAAAGCTCTTTTATGCAGGGCTGCACAGGAGGCAGGGCCAGCACCGAGGGGTTGTTTTGATGAGTGAGTTGCGCTGTTTGGACTTCAGCAACACCAGAGCTGTAACAGGAGGAGGAGCTGAGGGTGCAGAGCTCCTAAATTAGGACATAAAGCATTGGACTGAGATCATCACAAGGTAGAGCCCAGGATCACTGAGCAGCGGCAGCCACCTCCGTCCCACGGGACCAGCAGCACCTCTCGTATCCGTGTACCCACACCCCCCTCTCCAAAACAGCATGGTGACGTCCATGTCATTGAGAGCAGCAAGTAGGACCAGGCCACCCAATCGCACCCCATCACTGCAGGTTTTCCCTTCCAAGAGGGCAGCTGGCAGGGATGAGCCACCCCAGCGTCGGGCAGGTTCCTGTTCAAAGCCTCTGACCACTTTCCCCCTTCTAATAAAAATGGGGCATGTGTGTTTCAGAGGATACCTGCAGCAAAAGGACAAAGCACAGGAGGAGCCTGCAAACCCCAGTCCATCTCTGCACTCTTCATCTAAGTCTCATGGTGCGAGTCCATTCATCACATCCCAGCCTCCAGATGGGTCCTGGGGGAGAACCATTTGGCTGGGAACAAGCTGGTTTGAAAGCCTCCAGCGTTACTGGAGCCTCTAAAGCTGCCGAGGCTGGGCTGTTAATTCATGCTATACTGGCTTGAAATAAAGTAAGAGCAGAGAATGCCAGAAAAATGATTGAACAGCCAAACTGAAAAAGAATTAAAATCACTAATTTTCCCACTATTAGCCAGATTTGTTGGTCTTTCCAAGGGATCAGCCTTGGAGTCATGGTTAAGTTGACTTAACACAACTAAACTGCCAAGCTGGCTTTATAGATTCGCAGCCTAGATCCTGTCCTGCAGGACACGACCTGGAGGAGGAGGACGATGACTTCTAGGAATTAAAACATTTGCCAGAAAATGACATGTGGGAGTGACACACAATGAGAGAGTATGCCTGCTCCTGTCCCTGTCACGGGGATAGGTAAGGTCGACCCAAGCTGAAGTAGGGGAATAAAGGTGCAGGAAGAGTCAATCATTTACCTGAGTGACACAGTGGTCAAGCATCTGAAAGAGGAAAAGGCCATGGACTGCTTCACTCATCATTTTCCAGCTGCCATTTTGCCCAAAAGG
>VZTO01018458.1:0-49840 GCA_013400615.1 Syrrhaptes paradoxus | reverse complement strand
AATGCATCTACAACAAACTTGGAAGTAATGCTGTTGCCTTTGTCCGTACCTTTCTTGTTTCCTTTCCAGACTGAGGAGCTGAGGTTCGTTTTCATTCTGCTTTCATTCTGCCTTGTAGACCACTGCAACCTACCAAAAATGTTGAGAGAGTTCATTCTCTAAATGTTGCTGCATTAAATTAAATGAGGTTGGAGGTGGTTCACATGGACAGACTGTGAAGGATGAAACCCATCAAACAAAAAAAGAGAAACAAAAATACACGGGCAGCTTCTCACATTACACTGAAAACAAGCAACCCCCGTGAAAGAGTGGAGGAAACACTCCGTCTGACTCACTCCGTCTCAACGCCTGCGTTCTGTTAGCAAGTGGGAAGCTCACACTGATACACGAATTGTGTTGAACATTAGTCATGGCTCAGCTTCTTGTGATGTCTGTGCCTGCTTGCATCATTTAGTCGACTTCAACCACATAATCGAAAAGATTACTGACTGCAGGAAGAAGGATCATATGTCTCTTGTAAAAATGTCGATATGCCTGGAAGTGTTTTTGTCCTATGAAGTGATGCCATGCCTTGGGATAGATTAAAAAGTCTCCTGATTATACTTTACTAGGTTTGTGAATACAACTTTGACTGCAGAAGGTCGTTTTTAAATCAGAAAAAAGAGACTATTTTCTAAACCAGGAAAAAAAATAAACAAAACCAAAACAAACAAAAAACCCCACAAATTAATGTCTTACACAACAGAAACTATGTGTGAGATAAGTCCCTTTAGAGCTTATATTGTCTGTATTCTCTGTGTCTTTACAGACATCACAATGTTCTCCAGTTGATGGAGTTTTTTGAGATGAAAATTTCTTCCCATTGTGACACGAATAAAGCGCATGTAGCTGAGATCTGTACACTGAGAAATCCTTTCAAAGAAGAAAGAGTAATAACTACCTCAAAGCTGTAATCCTGCGGTGGACCTGCATTTAGCCTCCAGAACATTCAGAAAACTAGAGGAAAAGAAGGAGAAGAGGAAAGAAGAACAGAGTATTTAATGCAGCTGGTCGTTGTTTATGTTTTTGTGTTCTTTCTTCCTAGCCTGAAGACTGAACAGCATCCCTATTTTCGGTATTTGTGAAATTTTGCAAGCAAGTACTTGAAGTAACAACAGCATCCTGTGCAGTTTCTTCCTGGAGACATTTTCCTTACTTTTTTAAATAAAGGCTTCACAATTTCTTTAGTATCCAAGGTAGCATGTTTAATAGCTTCAACCTCTTTCATTAATTCCTCTTTAGATTCCTATCTTCATTCAGAATACAGATGGTTTGGGGTTTTTTTTAAGATTAAAAATATATATATATCTCTGATTTCCACAACCGACCTCTTTTGCTGCACACACACGACATCCCATCACTTTTCTTTTTACACCGGATTGATTTTTCTTAAATTGGATTATAGTTACCTAATGCGTTGAAATCCTGCTGGAACCTCTGTTTAACCATCTGCTTTGTCACCACCTTACTGAAACCACGTGAGCTGTCTTTCTGTGTTGGTATTTTATCTGCTAAGGCTCCGGTGAACCTTCCTAACAAATGTTTCTAGAAACACCTGAGTGTTTTTAGAAACAGTGTAGACACCTGTTGAAAAGGTTTTGTAAATGCCTGCGTTAGTTCAGATGGTATAGAAAGGAACTTGGAGGATTGTGCAATGATCTTTAAAGACTCTGCATAACTTTAATGGGTTCCCTGAGCATTAGAAGGGGTTTAATACAAAATGATCTCCCATGTCATAGATGAAACTATATGGATCAATATGCATTTCAGACACATCTTAAACTGAGCTGCATTGTGACACCTTGGAGATCAGGCTGCAAAATGCACAGAAGTCAAAGTTAGCATAATTAACGACAACAAAATCTTATGTGTTTTCACCCCAAGCATTGAGGCTACAAGGATATAGATGCTACCCCTGTGCTTCTGCCCCAAGCTGCAGTTTTATCATGAAAGATTCAGTCAGCAGCAGAGCAGGACACATGCTGATGTTCTGGATATACCGTCCTCCCTGCTGTATGCTGTGTTTCCTAAATGCCAAAGAGAATTTCCAGCAACATACCTCATGCTTTCTTTAAAATAATAAAGAGAGGATTTAAAAGTGAGAATAAAGAGACTGGGCAAGTCCATATTTGTTTGTATTTAAGGAATTCAGATCAAAGCAAGTCACCTTAGAGAACAAAGGTGCCGTTATTTAATCACCCTTATTTCTGTGTTGTTAACTTACGTGTGTTAACACAACTGAAAGCTGCTTAATTCTGGAAGTAACTGATGTAATATATAACAGAGCACTGTCCTCTAGGGCTGAACAGAGAGTACCCCTCCCATCCACCATCAAAGCTCTCATATTAATGGGATTTAAGTGCTCCCATAGGTCTTGTGTTGAGGCGTAAGAGACAGAAAGCTGATGGGGGGAAACTACTGTAAACAAATAGACCTAATTCTTCATTTTCCTCAGAGATAACAAGAAAACTTCTCTATGACAATTTTATTTTAAAGGATTAAGTACAAATAAAATACCAAGCTTCTGCTGAATATTCTGAATGCATTCTTACTGAATGCATCAAATTATAGTGCTAAGTGGACCATTTTATGACAAACATGAAAATATTGCAGGATTAAGACTGGTTAATTCTTAATCCTGCTACAGTGGTGTGGCAGCGTACCACTGACTGGGCTGAAAAAGTTGTGTATATTTACCATATTTATTATCACTAACTATTTAAGTCTCTTTATTTCAAAGGATTTCAGACATACCAATCTAACTATGACAGTATAAAATAAACGAAGAAATAGTACCACATTTTGAGAAAAACTCTTTAGAGAGAGAGTGGACAGATTCTTATTCAGTGGAGCCTTTGATATTTGATGAAACTTTTATGGACTTCAGTGGTACATAAGCACAGTCTGCAACTAAACTCTCAATTTTGTTACTTTAATGGGATCTACAACACAAAAAATATATAGTGCATACCTAATAAAGAGAGGGTATCATCAGTGTACATGAGAACCATTTAGATTAGACAGTGATTTTGCCTTTGGAGGTAGTAGGTATAAGAGCAGTACCCACCGAACAGAGCTAGCATTAGGAATTCAGGAATACTGTTCTCTGTGATAAGATTGTTCAAATTGTGCCTGAATTATACATCTGAGACATGTTAACCTTGAATATTCTCTGTGGTAGTATGAATCCTACATTCTTCTTCAGCGTAGTTCATTAAAAAATTAATTTCAGATTAGCTTTTCCTTTAATATAAAATAAATGTTTCCTACCGCTGCCTCCAAACATTCTTTTTGCTTTTGTTCTTGCTGACAAAAGAAAATGATGTATCACCATCTTCATAATTCTCCTTTATGGATTGCTGTCAAGGTTGCATGTCGGTTAGCAGACCGATTGCTCATAACCATTATTCCTAGGCTGTAGCTTTCTTCAAGACTCTTTATAACTTATCCTATTTTCTCTCCTTAACTCCCTGCAGGCTTTATTTTTTTTTTCTTTTCTCAGATGTGCGTCACTGTGTTTTCCACAGTTGTTTTATTCCTTACTGCAACATCTTACCAACTGTTTAATTTCCCATGCAACATACATTTCTCTTTAATTTTCCTCTAATTCCTTTGTAAATTAGAAGAGGATGATCTTATGAACTAGCTTTGGCAGTGCCCATATCGAGTGGGTGGTGCACACTCAGACCAGTTACCACACTTTCCCTACTATCATATCTTCATCCGGACAAAACCTCTCTCCCAACTTTCTTCCCTACCACAGTCTTTCCTTACCCACCCACGTGCAGACATTGCGGTTGTCGAACTGTCCGTCGGTGAGGCACACATACAGTGCAAACCCTTGGGCAGGCTAAGAGGTGCTTCTGCCTTTCCGTTGTTAGCAAGCCAAATCAATTGCTTGGCCAGCAGCCTGGGCTCTTTGGGCATACGCTGCGTGAGGTTTTTAGATAATATTTTACTCTGAGCGAGCTTCTCTACCTGAGGATGCACAAGGAGGTTAGTGAGTGGTACTGAAGGTGTAATTTGAAGCATTGCAACAAAATTAAGTATGGAAGTGGATACACTCATTTCCAAGTGAATGAAACGGAACCATTTCAGTACTATTTTATTCTAATTCAGTGTCTGTATAAAGATTCGGGTTAATTAATCACTTTCAAGAGATAAAGTGTACTAATTTTCCCTTTGTAGTAAATCTCTCTTTACAGTGGTGGCAGAATAATGCTCAGAATCCACAGAGTAATTTTATTTCACTGGGCTTTAATTTGCTTGTAATTTATGGAGGAAACAATGATAAAGAAACAGATGGCTACAGATTAATTAAGTGCCATGTTAGCTTTAATAATGTCAGTCACTTATTGTTTTTTTTTTATTCTGTTTCTTTTATTTTTCCCTGCAAATTCTTTGTTCATTTCACTCTTCATTGAGGACTTGTAAATGTTTTATTGATTTATTGCAGAATAGACAATAACAGAGACATCTTGGCAGTGTATTACTTAGGTTTTCAAGATAATATTCAGCTCACTGAACACTTTTTTTTACTCATGGGTTTCATCTCACTCACGTTAGCCATCCAAAACTTAGTCAAAAGAGGAAGATAAACTTCTCCATTTGTATAGTTCTAATAGAACAAATTATAGCAATTCCCAGTTTGCTCGACTGAATATAGAAAAGGTCTAAAATAGATAGATCACCATGAAAAAAGCTATGATTTCTGATTCTGTTTCTTTTAAAAAGAGAGTCCAGGAGACACAAGAGATCAGGGCTTCATTATGTTTTGGTTTGTTTTTTTTTTCTGTGACCTTTTATTTAGCAAGATAAACACATATAGATATTAGAGATAAATTTATACAGATAGATAATAAATACAGATATTGCACTAAGAATAACAGTATTTCTAAGGAAACAATGAAGGAGCAACATGAGACTCCTTCAAAGCCTCCTAGAGATATTTTACCACGTGGAGAAAATGACCTTATGATATACTTACTGAGAGCTTGCACAAAATCCTCTGAATTTTCAGCTGACTTTGTCAAGTCCTGGAACAGCCTCTTGAAAGAGTCATTTCCTGAATGGGTCAAGGTAAAAAAGAAAAAAAAAATCCTTTATAGGGGAAGACATATGGAAAGTAGGATTCAAAGACAGCTTGAGGGATTCATGAGGCAGCAGAATTGTTCCCAGGAAAGTTAATTCGTGTGCCACAAAAGAAACAAATACATTTCTTAAAAAAACCCAAAAAACAAACAACAACAACAACAGAGGATAACTGAGGATAAACAAACCTTTGGAGGTGAATGACCACAAACTAGTATTTTTTTCATTACGTTGTTTTCTAAGGAAAATTTCTTAGTTAAAAATTCTGGTAAATCTGCAGGTTATATTATAATCTCACATAGATCTGTTTGTTAGAAATTGCAAGAACTACTAAATTCTGCCAAAGAAATACACTAGATTTCTGGTCTGCAGCAGTTGTGACTCTTACATTTTTGCTCGATCAGAAATGCTTTGATAAGGACAACCCAAAAATTCCCAGTATACACAACTCTACCATCTCTCACCTCTGGTTTAATATGTAAATGATATTATTAAATGTCTGCAATGCTGTTTGACACATTTCAAAGCTCGTGCAAAAGAACAGCATCAGTCTACGGAACACCCCAGAGAGGAGGAAGGGTGGATTAATTTCATGTTGGTCAATTCACTCGTTTTTTCAGTTCAATGCAATGACATTGAAAAAGTGACACAATATGCATTTAGAATAAGTATAAAAAGGTTAATTTCTAACACTGCCCAAGTGTTTAATAATCAATAACTTCACAGGAATTCGAATTGTATCTTTGCATTGTTTATACCTAGCTGTGCTTTATACATCTGGAGGCTGTTAAGTTTAGAGAATCTTCCTGCAGCAATATCCATCCTTTCTTTTTTTATATCTCAGTACCCTGTTTAATCAAGGCAAAACAGATGTTTTGCAAAATTGTAAAAATGTCTTTGCCTCTTCCTAGAGACTTTAATGAGCAGACAATGAATTATGGCCACACCTCATAGGTATTTATTCACTGAAAACTCTGAAATCCAGATAATTATGGTAGAGCTGGATTAGATCTTGGATCAGCTTCAAGGATTTTGTGATGAAAGTATGTTCCTTTCATTATGGAGTAATAATAAAAAGAACTATAGCTTTTCTGTTTTCTGTCGTCAATATTGTTGTGTAGCTGAGTGCTATTGAGTTGGCTGAAAGTCTCCACTGGGAAAGATTGTTTCTCTTATATCACCATCAAACAGGGAGTGAATGGACTCAAACCAACAGAACAGAAGGTGGTGACATATGCTGACACTAATGTCATTCTACATTGTGGTGTTAATAAATTCAACACGGGAGTTTTTACAAGACATGAGATATCCAGCTTATGGGCATCTTGTTTGTTTCCAGGATTGATATTTGTCAAGTTTATTAGATTTAGAGTTTCCCCCCAGAAACTTGATGTGAGAGGTAGATTTTTACTTACTTCTGGACATTCGGACCAAATTAATTGTTCTTAATGCATTTGCTAGCAAACAAGTTTTGTACTACTTTTTCCTTGTTTCAGTTTTTAATACATTAAAAGCTTCTTTCCCTAAATAAAAGATCCAAAGAGTTTTTTGATTGTTGCTGTTTAAGGTTTATTGCATTGGCCTTTGAGGAAATATATCTATAGCAGGTAATTTGAGTGTACTGCATCTCAATTTATACAAAAAGAATCAAATCGGGAGAACAGAGTCAGTAATTCTACATCTTTTATGCATCAAAAGGAAACATGAAACTAACCTATGGTAGAACCAGCAGATCAGTGATAGTTTTAGGAGCTCATAGGATACCACACAGAATTCACCAGCGTGCAGAGCAGGAGCACGTTGTTGCATTCGTATTGTTATTTAAAAGCAAGCATTCAAAAAATGCACGGCATTGGATCCTCTAAAGAATTTAACTGCTGAGAAGTGTATGTTCTCAAGTGGTGGAGAAGTTGTCCTCACTCTCACAAGAAAGATGATAGTTAAAACTAAAAAATAGTTCTTAAGTGTGGCAAACGGGAAACTGTTTTATTGTATTTTCTCAAGTATTTTCAATCTCCATTTTAAGAAGCTTGTATTCATACAGTCATAGAACCACAGAATGGTTTTGGTTGGAAAGGACCTTAAAGATCTTTGAGTTCCAACCCCCCTGCCATGGGCAGGGACACCTCCCACTAGCCCAGGTTTCTCAAAGCCTCATCCAGCCTGGCCTTGAACCCCTCCAGGGATGGGGCATCCACAGCTTCCCTGGGCAACCTGTTCCAGTGTCTCACCACCCTCACAGTGAAAAATTTCTTCCTAATATCTAAATCTTCCTAAATCTAGGACAGAAGACATCTGGAAAGATGGGTGACAGGAAAGAATCAATCATGTAGAGAGATGAGAAATGAGGAGTCCAGCAACAAAAAACAGAAGCTTATATGAAAAATCAAACTGGTGGAGTATTAACTGGTATTGGCAGGATGAGAAGAGAGAACTAGAGAAGAGACAAGCATAAAAAGAGATTCACTTTGATTTGGAAGAAGACTGTGCAAATTGGAATGAGGAAGCAATAAAAAAAGGAGAGCAGCAGAGCAGATTGGAGATGAATTTACAGGAAAACTTGTAAAACTAGGAAAACTGAATAGTCAGAACTGGATCTGAGACAAGAAATTGTGTTCATCTAATGTAATTTTAGCTATTTGTAATGAAGACATCAACTGTTGACCTACATGCACTACATTTCCCTTACAGACATGGGATAAGAAATTTCTTCCATGTAAGGGACTCTAGATGCCCGCATCAGAACTGGGCAGCTGTTACAGACAAAACTGACAAAAGTGCCAGCTGAAGGAGTCAGGATAGGAAAAAAAACCCCGCACAACCCAAACCAAATAACCAAAGAAACCCTGAAGCTAACTGAAAGGCTTTTTCTCAAACAGAAAGAACCTAAGTCAAGGGAAAACACTTCCTATTAAATTCTGGAAAGACATCTAGGATTCAAAGTACCTCTGCCAATATCCTCTGAAGTCTTTTCCCTATGGAAAATAAATGTTCTTTTTTTGTGTCTGCTGGTTCCCATTTCCTACCTGATATAAATCTTAGTCACCCCATAACTTCACTGGGTTCATGCTTTGGGGTGATCCGTAGAGCACACAGGAGAACTGGGTTGAAAATGAAGGAAGAATTAATTTGGTTGTTTATTGTTTTTTTTTTTCTTCAGTCCTAAGCATTTTATATTCAATCACACACACAAGCAAAACACTCCAATTCAATAACCTTATTGTTGTAATAAATTCAAGAATTCTGTAGTTCAGAAATACCCAAGGAAAGATTTCCTGTGTAGCCATAATTAATTAACTCCTTGATGCTTATACATTCTCATCTAGCTTGTAATCATATTGCTGAAATTTGTTGAAAATAACCGTTGCCTTGCATTTTTTTTTTTTAAATATCTACATAATGTGGTTTCAGTCATCTGGAAATTATTTTTGCATTTGAATCAGATTAAAAGAAAACATGGTCTCTTATGTTTTGCTTTTTTTCAGGGGGAGTGTTTTCATTTTGGTTTGGCTTTTTTTCTCTCTTTTAGATGAAACAACCAAAAGCTGATTGAGGCAGAATTCAGACCTCCAGAGGTTAAATGGTGACATGAAGTAGTGGTGAACAATAATTGTGACTGTATGCTTTTTACACGGTAGCTTAATGGATAAAGTTGACATCCAAGTTGTGGACAAAGCAAGGTAAAGCACACACACATATATATATTTATAAATGTGCTGCGTAAGTGGAAAACTGTTTGAATAATTTCTGAATGTATAGAGGTACTTGATTTGGAAAATTCACTTCAAACATTTAGTCAAATATTGTAAATATTTACCACGCCGAGATCTGTTATTGTCTCGTATAAACAATTTTGTAGCTGAAAAAATGGTTCAATGTAAATTAAAAATATGACTTTGTGTAAGGAACCATATTTCATTAATAACTTACCCTTTATTCATGGAGTAACTGACATGAAATCAGCCTGTAGTAGTTACGTGTCTCTGAGCTATGAGAAACTGGGGAACAGAGTGTGTTTTGCAAAAGCAGAGTACGGGTTCTAAGCTAAAAAGAGACAAAAGACAAATCTAGAAATATTCCTACTGGAGATTTTAGGAAGATTTGTTTTGATTCCTTTATATTTGAAATTTCAACATTTCTTTCAACTGAAATATGTGTGCTCAAACCTTGTGGCCACAGCCTCTAGGCTGGCTCTAAGGGAGACAAGCTTCTGCTGTCGTCAGGGTTAGCAGGACTAGCCAGGAAGCTGAGATTAGAAGTTTGTGGCCATACTGAAGATCCCAAATGTCACCTGAGTCTCAGAGATGTTGAAAATGCAACAACCTCTGGAGATGATTCTGTTCTCCAGAAATTTTTCCCATGTTTTGCACAGGTGTGTTTATTCTTTTGCTCCTATTAGCTGCTGTATTATGCTTTAAACACCTGGTTTGCTTCCTCTGTAGTGGAAGGGCAGCAGACAGCCCAAGGGACTTACCTTCTAGTACCCACACTGTCAGTGTGGCATGATTTTTGGAGCAGTAATAACATCTTGGGGATGTATTTCTTTCTACTTGCAGAATAACACCTGATTATATATGTGGGTGTTTGCGTTTATATATTCACATATATATATATATACATTTTTATATAGGTAAATATATGAGAAAGAGAAAAAGAGAAAGAGAAGTTATATATGTGTATATCAATCTAGATATTTGTGCATAGATAGCGTCTTGCATGTAGTGGCATAGTGCCCATCACAGCCAGCCAGGGGTTTCATTGGTGTGGTGGGTATCCTGCACAAAATCGTTGATCCTGTTGGTGCTGTAAACCAGAACCTTAGGGAAGAGATCCCTATATATCTGCTGTACTCATCCCATCTAATAAATCAAAAAAAAATATTTTTTATGCCAGTGCCTGGTGTAATTCTTTTTTTGCATCTACACCACCCTAAGTTCTCCCATGGCAAAAATTCATACAGCTTCTCTACCTGTCTTCTTTTGTGACAGCGGAACTAGCTCTGATGCAGTTGAAAAGCAATCATTCTCTTTTAAATCAGCTTGCTTTTTTATTCTCCCCAAAATAACAAGCTGTAACTACAAAAATTCACTGTGAATTATCTTTCTCAGGTATTTTTCCTTCACTTAATTTGAAAATAACAAAGGAATTTTTTTTTCTTACTTTTTTTTTTTCCCCAGCAGGGAAACATAGACATTGATATCCAGCCATGCCTCTTTCCTTGTTTTCAACCCTTAATAAAGTTTTGTTTAGAATTAATTTGTTCCACCATTTCAGTTTACTCTGGTTATTTTCAAGGTTGTCATGTTCCCCAAGCTTATTCTTGCTCCAGGGGTAAAGCGAATAAAAAAGTCTTTGAGAAAAGACCCCCACATTCTTCTGATTTGTGACAAGAATGATATAATTTGATACCAATATTTTATTTCAAAGCAAGTTCATAATAAAATGTTAATTTGATGTTAATCAAAAAGAAAAAACTTTTGTTTAGTGTCATATAATTTTCCTAATATTTTCCTACGGTACTAAATATTTTGCGTAATTGCATTCTAAATTTGATAGAAATTACAAGTATTAGACAAGGCACTGTAGTTTTTAGGACTCCTTTCTGAGTTCACATATTCAAATTACAGTGTCTTATATGTGCACAATCTGACCAACATTAGGTATCTGCTTTGGACAAACTGAATAACTTGCCAAAATCGTTTGCAAAATCTCAACTATAAATTAGTTCAGCTTAGTGGAGCTTAGAAATCCAGCTACTGTAAAGATAAGTAAATTTAGATGCACACATACACAAAAATTAATTCTACACTATGAAACAGAATTTGGGCCTTGATGTGTGGTTTTTTGAAAAGTTTTCCTTCTGAAAACTGGGAACCTTCACTTATTTATTTCAAAAACACTTTCTGTTATGAGAATATGGAATAATTATGTTTCAAAAGTTGTGATGCATTGTAATTGTAAGCAATAACATGACTCAAGATGAAAATCTAGAGAATATTAGAAGGGTCAGACTTCACAGTAATGTACCTGTCGTTCTACTGATTTCACCCATCATTCTACTGATATCAAAGGGATCCAAATCAGCATGTGCTTGTCTATAATTTGCAGAATCAGGGCTTGAAAAAGCCACAGTGGTCATTCTTCCTCCTACACAGACTGCAACATGATCGTAATGAGCGTGTCTGAAAAACTTCATTAAGTGTTGATGCTGAGGACAGCTGTTATTCTCCAGAAGTTACTAGAAAACATTTCTTTGAAATAAAAATAAATTGAGATTTGTGTTATGAAAGGATTAATCTTTTCCAGCGCTATTAAATAATATCTGATTTCTTCCAGTATCACAGAATTTTAATTATCTTGTAGGAGAATTATCCTAGTGAGAGAATAATTGTGGAGGCAGGTTGTGGGTTTTTTCTTTTTTTTTTTTTCCTTTTTCTTCCAGGTTTAGAGATCCCTCCTGCTTAAAGTGTTTTTTACAGTCTCAGAAAAATCTCTATCATGCAAAAAGACGCAAACAATAATGCTTATTTTAAAATACAGAGGATGAAAAAATATTAAATAATCAAAAACGAGCGTTTACAGACAAAACACAAAAACGTTCATAAATTCACGTGATTCTCCTCCAGATTTTATGAAAAACAAACACAAACCTAGACGTTTAACTAAATGGATTTTTCAGTTGTAGAACAATCATGATTTTGTTACCAACTGTGACATAAAATAAAAGTGTTAATCTAAAGAGGTTCCAAAATAATCCTGAAAAAATGGAGCTGTGCCATAGCATGATGTCATGAAAAGCACACGGTATGCAACACGCGTTTTTCAGATGCGTGCGATCTCACTTGATGAGCAAAAGAGCAATAATGAAGGGCTTTGTCCAATTTCATGAGATGGTGGCAATCGTGGTTTCTGTCACATAAGTAAGACCCTCTCTTAAGTCCATTGCTGTATTTAATGCAGTTGTTTCAGTAAAATGATGAGGAATATCGAGAGATATGTAGCTTTTTCTAAACATTTGCAGCTGAAGCTTTAACATTTAAGCACAATATGAAGATTTTGAGATTTTGGATGAAGTTAGTATTTATGAGGCAGGTTTCCTAAAGCACTGTTTGAGAGCTGAACAGTTTTGGTCGTTGTTTCCTACAGTGTCTGTGGACTTTTCAGTTACTCTTTTACAGTATTCACGTGATGCCAATACACTTGCCGTTGTATAGACAGACTGCCTTTTCCAGTGCTCACTGAAAAGTTCAATTTATTTTTAAATTCTTAACCAGCAAAGTGTCAAATACATTTCTAGCTTTGTTTATTAAATACATCAACCTTAGCTACTGATGTATTAGAATTAATGTTTACAAAGTCAAATATAATGCTCTTAAAGAGACTGTTTTCAGCCTAGGATATGTTTACATGATCTCCAAAGTCTTCCACTTCAAAGGCTAAAGAAGTTCTTTGTAAATGGAATATTAAGGCAGGCAAATCATTTCATTATCTGGCCATTACATCAACACATCAGGATTCCTTCTGAAAGCAGCCTGTTGATATTCCCCTGTCTTCTTTCCAGCCGGCAGTTTCTGGCACTCCGCTGAATTTTACAGTTCATAGTCACTTCAACAGTAGAGTCTATTCAGAATCTTATGCTTTGAAAGTCTTTCATATAGGCCTAAATGCCATACATACAAACAAATTCTCTTAGACCAGGGTTCCAATAGTATTTTTGGCTATTCATTAAGGAAATTTTAAAATGTCATATAGTTTGCAAGGCCTATCACATGTTCAATGTTTTTATTTACAGTGGATAAAACCAGTCATATATTCTTTTTAAAATTATTTTTTAAAAGTACTGGGCACAAATGTGTGTTGTAAACCTCCATGTGTGATCCCACATATGTTTCCAAGCATGCTTAGTTTCTTACCATTTTTCTTCCTTTTTTTCCTTTCTTCAGAAGACAAAATGCGTATTCTGCTATCTTCCACACTTCAAAATGTGGAATTTGGCTCATGGCTGTTCAAGTTCTATCTGAGCTAGGATAGATGTTCTGCTTGTTGATGACACTTGGCAAAGCATATAAAATGAAAGCCTGACCTGGCCATGCCCCTCTTTTACTGACAGATTCCCAGAGGCAGGACATCTCTGAGCAGTAACTTCCTTTTAAGCCAGGTTTCTCATTTGCTCTGGGTGCCAAGGTTAAGTTCTTGAAGAAAATTCATCCAAACAGCTCTTTTGAATGTCTTCCTTCAAGGCTGTCTGATGTAGCATCAGTTTTTAAGAGGCGGGGTTGATGAACTCTAAATTTCAAAAAGGAATTATGTCATTAATTATAATGGAAAGAAAGGGATGAGTTGCCACGAGTGGTGTTTTTTTCTTTTGGTTTTGAGGGGGGGTTTTTTCCAATTATTGAAACAAACTTTCATCAAACACATCTTGTTTTCCATGAGCATTGTTCACAGTCAGTGCAATATCTGAACAATATCCACCTCTCTGCCCTCATCGACTAGGCCAGTCATTTCAGCATGGCAGTTTATCAAGTTGCTCAAGCTTGACTTCTTACTGAAGTCACGCAGACTACTGATGTTTTTCTTGTCGTTCATGCATCTGGAAATGGTTTCTAGAATTAGCTGCTCCCTCACCCCTTCATGATCTGGATAACCTGCTTCCCTTCCTCTACCTTTTTTCTGTCAAACAGGGCTGAGAGTTCTTCCCTGTATGCTAATACAAACTGACAATAAGAAACAGGAAAAAATTCAGTTATGAGTCATTCATGTAACTCCAGAAAGACCCACTATGTTTGGAAACAAACAGCGTGCAATGTAAAACAGTATACACATACCTGAGGACAAACCTTAAGTAAGCTAACATAGGAACCTTGGAATAGGTAGTTGCATCAATCTGATGATTAATTTGAGTTAATTATCCCTAATATAGCTGACGGAGCTCTGTGCTGCTCTGCTCCTGGAGTTACAGAGGGCTTCTATGTTGCACTTTGTTGAGCGCATCTTCTACTGCAAACCAGCCATGTCCACACCGGACAGAACCTGTCCCTACATCTTCTATGAACATTTTATGGTGCCCCCTGAGTATAAGATCTCATAATGTTGTATTTTTTACAGCTCCTGTTTGTTATACATTTGCTTATGCATTTTGTGTGTATACGTCAAAGGCATATTGGTGGGATTTCCAAGGCAAATAGAAAAGCTTCTTTAAATAAATAGGTGACAAAAGGGAGACTAGGTAAAATGTGGACTCATTGCTCAACGAGACAGGGAACCTGGTCACACAGGACATGGAAAATGCAGAAGTATTGAATGTCTTCTTTGCCTCAGTCTTTACTAGCAAGACTGGTCTTCAGAAATCTCAGATCCCAAAGACCAGGGGTAAAGGTTTGAGCAAGGAATATCTGTCTGTATCTGGTCTAATCATGTCTGTCTGACCCAAGCAGAGCCAATTAAAATGTATTTGTAAATGTTACACAACAAATATGGGAATGCTGTTCCAGTTTCAGTTTCTTACAAAGAACAGGATTGTGTTTATAAATAATCAAGCCTTTGCTTATTTTGATGTTTGATTTTTGATCCGTAGCTGATTGTTCCTTTTAAAAACATAAAGGTTGCTTTTCTTTTACGTGTAAGTCTACGACAGAAATACCTGTTTTTACACTTGCATGCTACAGTGACCTAAATATACAGAAAGACAGGAACATAGACTCTTATCTGATTTGTCTTGTGTGCCTAGTTTAGATTATAACATATGAGCAAAGACAATTAATTTATTATCCATGGGTTTCCATCAGTTAGACTGCGTAACACAACCACCAAAATGTTTCTTATGTTTTCTTCTCTTCAGACCATCAGCAAATTTTTACTTTGATATATTAGTCCTCTCCAAGTAGCTCACTAGCTTGCACAAAATTATACCTGTTATCTGAAGTATGATAGATATGTATGTGACATATATTAACCTTCTCACATTGTATAGAATATGAACCCTTGAATACATTTTCCCCCTTAGCTATCTCAATGCTATGCCCCTGTCATTGCAACAAGCTTTGTTAAAACAATACAGCTACATAGCATAGCAGCAAAAAGCAAACCACGTCACAAAAAAATTTCTATATCCAACCGTACATTACAAACAGCCATCATTTAAAGACAAGCAGTCCCAGCTGAATTATTGTTGCAATGAAAACAATCTCATCTCTGGGAATTTTTACTTAATTAAATTTATGTCCAATTAATAATGACTTCTGGTCATTGCTTCCAGTACTGGGGAAAATAGCTTTAATCCCCCTTCTCAACATTCAAGACAAACACTTTTCACATTAATTGTCTCCATTTCCCTTGTTTTCACTGATGGTTTCAATCACTCTGTCCCATTTTCTGCAGTGAGGTGACAGGCAGCACTAGGGTTCATGTACATTAGTGGTTTCCTGCTGCCGCGCCGCTTCTTACTCATTTTCCTCTGCTGCTTTTTGCCCGTCAGTGTCCCTGCGTTGGCGTGGGTTGCCCATGGGCCTTGGTCCCTCTGGGGTCATGCTGCCTCAGCTTGAGTCACCCATGGTCCAGAACCCAGAAGTGTCCTTCCTTTGCTATGGAGTGCATCCTTCCAAGAGAACCTCTCCAGCTGAGTCCTCAGCAGCCTCTCCCTCTTCCTGCCTCTCTTTCTTGACTATGTCTGACCTCAGTCACCAAAGATTCCACTTAATAGGTATTATTAAAGCGAATTTTTAAATGCAAACGAGGAAAGTTATGTCACAGTGTCCATTGGTAAGATGCTCGGTTGCACTGTTCTGGTTCTTAGAGATACTGAGCTCTTTACAGATCCCGAAATTCACAAAGACCAGAAATATAAGACATCCACTTGAATATATTACTTTTTTAGATGATTACTACAAAGTTTCTGTCATTAAAATAAATAAGATAGTAAATTCCTCAATACCAAATGTTTACTCTGCTGTTTCCACAAATGTAAAGAACTCGCTGGTACCATTAACAGCTAAATTTCTTGCTATGTTAGGAAAAAAAAAAGACTATAATAGCAAGTAGCAGGGATCAAAAGCGGCAGATCTAAAAACCAAAACATTAGGTGTGGGGGACCTGATATTTACTTTACTTTAGACAAGCTACAGCTTAGCCCTTGGACTGAGTGTTCTTTTACAGCTGGAGTTCATCACGTGTCCACCCAACTTTATCTCCCAGTTCAGTAAGATCTGGAAATAAAGCAGTTTGTGTACACCACAGTGAGAAACAAAGCGTGGCAAGTGGAGGCAATCAGGAGATTTGATTAAAAAAATTGCCCAAGATCTGAACTAAAATGCTTCTGTGAACTGTATCCAAGAAGTCCCAAAAGACAACGAATATACGTGTAAGTCATATACGGCAATAAAAATTTCTTCCACTTGAAACGGGTGCATTGCAGAAAGTCCAAGAGCACTATTCTTTCATACCACCCCAAAATACATCTTTCATTTGTCCTAATAGCTTGTCTCCGAGGAGCCTGACTTGGTTTACTCTTCCTTATACGTATGAGACCTGCAGACTACAGCGAAACCTCATGTTTGGGAACTTAAATACTATAACACATGCAAAAAAAAAAAAAGAAAAAAAATGTAAGGTACACACAGTTAGCCCAAAATGTCCTATACAGAAATCCAGGAAGGATATTAATCAGCTGAATTACAAATGAAGGCCAGCTCCTAACGTGGTGTCAACTGCACAAGCTGCTGGGTTGTCAGTACAGACAAAAAGAAACAAAAAAGAAAGAGGAGCAGGTTCCTCAAAATGAAATTTTCTGTATGACTTTGCCTTAAGAACTGAGGAGGCCAGGCCGTTTTCACAAAATGTGTGTTGAAATGCTTAATCCCAACTGCACATGCAATAAATTCAGAATCTTGTCTATGAAAGACTGTCCCGAGTGGACACAGAGCTGGTGCAAAGCTACATGCAACACCTGGCTGAAATCCCTCTAATCTTCTGCAAATGGGACACGTTCTCTGAAATCTGTTAGTTGGAAACATAACTTGTATAACCTCCTCTGTCAGACTATTTTAAGACTAGCATGATTTATATTTTCTCATTGTGATCAGTCAGCAGTAGCCAAATAAAAGCCAGCGTCCTTCAAGAGTATGAGGGGTCTGAAAGGTGGTTCAATGTCAGCTACAATTTCCTTTTGATTTGTCTATCCATTTCTTCCATTTTTATTCATTTTCGGTATTGCTATATGCTGACAGAATAGCTCATAGCTATATAATTTTTTCCTTTTTTTTTTTTTTGCAAGAGGAAATGGTGTTGTGGATGTACATTGATGGCGATCTTGACTGGTTTGCAAACTGTCACAGCTTATTTGTGATCCATCAGTAATGTCAAGAAACTTCCTTTATGAAAGGTACTGTTTTTGAAACAACCTTTAATGGCCTGATTTTAAACCTCCATTGTGTGCAACGAATTTCCAATGAAAATTTTTGTCTGCACTTTTAAGCATTTTATGTTTCATTATTATGAATCAACTTTCTTTTTTTAAGATCAATGTTTATAATTTTTTCTCAGTCCCACAGTTAAATGAAAAGTATTACCTTTAAAGAAAAAAAAAGAATTCAAGAAGCTTTACAAATTTGACAAAAAATACAACTATACTGCAGATGAGTGTGCTTTATGAGTAAATGGAAAGATCACAGTCACATGTTGGATCACATTTCTTAGTGCTTTTTAAGACTTAAATGAAAGTTGTATTCTTACTATAATTTATTTTTTATTTATATAATTACTCTTATTTCCTAAATATAAAGAAGAAGCTTCTTTTAAGGGAAGTTCATGGCTTTGAGACTGTACCTTTTTAATCTCAGCATGATGTCCAAACTCAGGTCACATTTTAATGAGCATTTTTTTTTTCACAGACCTTTCCTTTTCTGTGGCTAGTCTCTCAATAGGAAAGGACTAGGTAAGATCAGATGTATATTTTCTCTAGCAATGTTTTTTTTTTCTGATAGTTTTTAAATATACTATTTGAGAGAGATTTTTCTCTAGTCATTAAATCCTCATCACTGACCAGCAGAAGAACATATATTCTAACTTTTGGATTTTGGATGCTCTCCTGGTTTGCTCCAAGACAAATCTATAGCCAGAAGAACAGAAAATAACTTAGAGGGGAAAAAAAAGAAGAAAAAAACAAAACTACAAAAACCCCCAAACATTTATTCAAGTAAAGTGATTAAAGCATACCAATAACTTCTGTGTAAAAATAGCTTTCTGTTGTTTCTTTTCTCAGCCGCTCTATTGTTCATCCAAATGATAAGAGTATGATATACAAAATTGAAACTTCTCACTCCTCCATAACCCTGCAATCCTCTCTTTTTACAATAATTCTTCTTATTCAAACTCTATGCTTCTGTTATTCAATGATAAGAGAAGAGTATGATATACAAAAACTTCTCACTCCTCCATAACCCTGCAATCCTCTCTTTTTACAATAATCCTTCTTATTCAAACTCTATGCTATAGATTACATTTTTATTGCCAGTCTCACCTCTGGTGTTATCTGTCCTCTCTTAAACATAAACCAAAATAACCCATAAGAGTATGAATAACACAAATCAAAGGAATAATTTTTTTTATAGGCCATGAATGTTCAAAGTCCTAATGCGTGTTTATTTAATTTCAATTTTCTATTACCTCTCTTCTCTTTTTCTGGAGCTTTATTGACAGCTTTATGTATTTCCACATCTTTGCTACTTGTTTATTTCACAGATTTCATTTAGAAGACACTCATCTTCAGTGAGATAAAATGCTGTTACTACATGACCTACTCTTCTCCGTATCTGCGGAGTGATGACAGGACATGATGTGTTTTGCACTTGTAAAACCCTCTCATCATTAGAAATTCAAACACCTGATAGAGAAATCCATTTATTTTCTCTTCCAGAGTGCAGCTGAACATTATGTTCTTCACCTGAACTAACATTATATAAACTAACTCTCAAAAGTCCTGTAAATAATTTAAAATTCTTCTTTACTCTGACATCACAGTAGCTAGGTCTACTTTAATTTTATACTACTCCCTGACACTCTAGGTTGCCAGCTCCTTCTAAATAAAAATGAGACCAGTGGCAAATGTTCAATTAATGTATTAAAATTAACATTTCTGACATTCTAACTTAGGTACTGTCTTGGAATAGATGTCCAACATTTTATTTTATTAAAACCGTTGGATGAAACTCAACTATTTTCCCAACATACTTGATACTAGAAAATAATGTGATACCAAGAGAAATGTAATATAAAGAAGGGATTTGTGATTTCATTTTAAATCAAAGTATTTAAAAGTATTTAAAAATTATGATTATGTCCCCTGATAAAGTCACAGTTAAACAGGAAGGAAGGAAGGAAGGAAGGAAAGAAGGAAAGAAGGAAGGAAGGAAAGAAGGAAGGGAGGGAGGAAGGGAGGGGGGAAGAATGGAAGGAAGAGAGGGAACCCATAATATTACCTTCACTCTATGACTTCAACTGTAAAGTTACTTTCAAAGGCCTTCTTCACATCCTAAGATCTTCTTATACACTGTCTGTCCTTCGTGACTAAGAGGCAACTATCCCCTTTCTGAAGGCTCTGCCTCCATTTCTCACTGGATGGATTTTCGGATAATTGTGTTCCTATTTTCTCTGCACCTTTCAAGCTCTAGCAGAGACGAGGTCTTTAGGTCACATAGCAATGCGAGCGAAAATGGAAGAATGTGACACGCAGTTACTATGTGACTAATGAGGTACAGACTCACCACATTTTAGGACTCCAGCTTTTGAAGGACAACCCAGAACTAAATGTCCAAGTTCCCTAGAATTCAATGGACAAGAAATCCAGCAATGTGTAGGCAACTAAGATTTCTCCAAATGGAAAAGCAGACTGCTTCCGTTGTATGTGTACCTGTCTCATCCTCTTGCACTTCATATGACATTACCCAGCAAATGGGAGAGCTTGATAAGTAGTCCTAAACCTCACAGTATTTGTGACACTTGCCCAAAATTAATTCTTCATGTAACTCAATATTTTTTGTGAGTCAGCTCTGCTGACTTCACTTCATTTGCCTCCTTCATTACTGACTGAAAAGCAGTCCAGCTGCAAAAAGGAAATCAGGTGAAGTTCAGTTTTCTTCAGCTTTGAAATGGTTGCTGTATTCTGTATGTCTGACATCCTTAAAATAATAAATAAAGATAAAAGCAATTATGTCTGATAAATCATTAGGTTGAGGTGAATGAGGATGCATGAGTATGTATCACATACTGGGAGCAGGAATGCTGACAGTTTTGTCTTTGAGCTTCCAATACCACGATAAAATTGCTAGTAATATATTTGTGGAGATGTTTCCATTGGTTTGGCATCTGAATAAATAGTCCTTGTATCTTCCACACAGGGAAGGGCTACTGTAAAGAGTAATTCGGTTCTTGAATATAAACTGGTACTTTGAATATAAACTGGTACTTTGAATTTCTCCTTGGACTCTATTCGTCTGTTTTGACTAGGGAGTACAGGAACTTAAGTTCCACATCAGAATTAATTCCTTAATCCACCAAACACACAAACAGTACCTTTCCCCCCTTCCAATTCACACAGCACTTCTGTGCTCCTGAGGATATTAATCATGGGCACATGGAGGTTTGCACGTGGGCATGCAGGCTTTATGCTTCAAGGAGACCCTCAGGAAAATCCCTGTCTTACACTGTATTTTCCTTTCTACAATGTGTGATGGAAATTATATTCATCCTCCTGGGAACCTCAGAGAACCTTTGGTTCTGTCTTTCATTCCTTACAAATCTATGTATTTTATTCTTATGCATATATATTACGGAATTTTCCTTTCCATGAATCATATTTTAATTCTATTTTGAAGCTGCTCTAGACAGATATATTTCATCTTCACTAAATTTACCTTGACTAAAGTGGAAATCCTTCCTCCATTCCTCCCTGCCTGAAAGCAATGGCTTATAGTGGAGAGGTCATATATCCCTACACTGCTCCTTTTGAGGGAAATAAATAAATAAACTTTTTTTTTCTTCTTTTTGTAGATATGAAAGTGATTTCACAAAAAATCAAAGGTTTCTAAAATTCTCAAATTGCTTAAATATGTCTTATATTCATACTAAGAAGATAAACAGAAGAGTTTGGGTTGTATTATTCTTTTAAACATTGTACTGATCGTTTTCATCTTTCAGCAACTTTGGTGTGTGTCTCTGTAAGTGGGATTTGTACAAATTTGGCAGAGTAGAATCAATAACTGGGCCCAACAGTTCATGCTCTGTAATGGTTTATCCACCACATTGTTGCAGATTTCAGAATGTGCAACTAGTGTAAATCAGCACTTATTTGGCTCTCAACGTATTTTTCTAAATTATTTCAAATTATATTTAATGTTATTTTTATATGAAATTCTAAGGGAAAAAAGCTACACTGAAAGGATTGTGGCTGTAAATACTACCAGTGACATACTTATATTGACTTGACTGTTTAGACTAATGATCTAAAAAAAATATCCTAAAAGACCAAGAAAAGCCAGAACAAACCTGACTAGAACTGGACAGTCTTTGACACTCACTGGATTGAAATTAACTATTTCAGGCTAGTGAAAATACTTAACTATACTTTCATGAGAAGTTAGAGTTCATAAACTAGGCTCATGTGTGTGCTAAAAGGAGCAAACACCAAGGACAAAGCCACATCTTATGAACCAGCTACCCTGAGGAAAATTCAAAACTGAGTATGAATAATGATTAAATAAGGATTAGAAAACAGAAATTATGTAGTAATTAGTGACTTCTACATGCACTTAGAATGATTAGGAATTTAAGTGAAGGTATGAATTCTCTGCTGTAAGGCACGTTAGTATCTGTGTCTCCCCACAGCATAGCCCCAAGCATAATTGCTTCCTTTAGTCTCTGGTGCCCAGAGAAGTTAATTGATTCTCCCCAGTCATTCAAACTCAACTAACACAAAACTGAGTTTTGTTTGTAGTATGAAACTTCTCAGCCTTCCCTATGGATCTCTGAGACTTTTCCTAGAATTCTTGGGCCAGTTCTGCACCAATGTTCATTCAGCTCGTGCATCAGTTTCCTGAATATCCATTCCAGCGTAATTAAAAGAAGGAACAATTTCTGTGGCACATTAATTGAGACATCAAATGGGACAGAAGAAAGTCAGTTGTGTTTTTTTGTTATTTTAGATAACACTGAGTAGGAATTAAATATCTGATTATCAGAGAGAAGAAAAGAAACCTAACTCTTGATGTACTTTGTTCAACTTCTTTACCTCCAAAAGATTACGGTAATTAATTTCACTGGAATATTTATTTTCACAGAGCAAGTATTGTTAGCTAAACTTGTAAGGGTCCATTTCAAGAAGTTTAAATTTTGGCCCTTAAACTTCATTTTTAAGAAGAAGAATTAATGTAAAACTTTTAGAAAGAAACACCTCATCCTGGAAATCAGCTGTCTGGTTTCACGTCTCTTATAAAGGTCCATTTAGCCTTGGTCATCCCGCATAATGCAGCTGAAGATGGTAATCTGATCCACTGCCTTTTCTTTGGGGTGCAGCTGCTTTCAAAACTGGAAATTACAGACCACGTTGGCAGCTCAGTTGGATCTGATACTTTCCTACATCGTTGGAGAGGATAAAGAAAGTAGGTCATCCGTAATAGTTTGCAGTAACAAACCACAGAAGAGAAAGCACTGATTGTCCAGGTGTCTTGGCAGCAACACTTCATCTTGTTATCTTGCAGGAGGGCCAGGTTTGAGTGTTCCCTCTGTTGGCTTGTAAGCAGAACTACATTATTGTCAAGCTCAGCTCTCAACAGCTCCACACACTTTAAAGGATGAGAGCAAGAGGGGAAGAAAACAAGAAATAAAAGCATGATCTTCCAAATAAAAGGTAATTTTTCTACTGAATTTCAGAGGAAGAAGTCATAATCCTTCCAGAATTTGCCATATTTTGTACAATAAATATGACGAGTTTTTTGAAACTAGACATGTTTCATTATTCAAAACATGTGACAATATATTTTCAGTGTCATGCTGTACAAATATGCCACATTTTAAATGTATTGTCCATTTAACACAACAGTAAACATATTTCTTTCATAGCATGGACTGCAACATAGAAGAAAGTTGAGAACAGATGGAAATGTAACACCACGCTACTTTATCAGTCTGGCCTGGAATACACAAGAAATTGGTAGCAATGTAGCTGACAAACACGATTTGCTTGACAAAGAGAATTTTGAAGCTCAGTGAAGATTTAGCACGTCATTTAGACAGAGCCCAAAGGCAGAAGTGTTACAGAACTTCACTGGCCTGGGTCAGTATCCCCCAAGTTTCTGGCTGAAGGGGAGAATTATTTTCCAGAGTCCAAAAGTGTACAGCTGGTTGGTAATAGAGAGGTCAGAATCATTGCTGTCTTCTTCTTTCTTCATGTCCATTTGCATTCAGGAGTGGGGTGTACAATATAATAAGACATATAGCTACTTGGGGCTGAATTCAGCCCTCTAAATAAACACATATATAAACATTTGAGATGACCTTGTGTGTTCTAGACAACTCACAGCTGCTTCTCCATAAGGACATGGGGTCCCTGTAAATCTTGTGTTATATCTGGCCATTCCATACGCATGTGTCGGACATCAGTCATAATAACACCTCTATTCAGGTTGCTGGATGTAGCCCTAGGTGTCTTAAGAGTGAGCTGAATGACTCTCTAGGCTCCTTAAACTGTGCTGAACAGCTTGTCACTGGGTATGAGCAACTTGAGCACCTCACCAACATGTAGATGTCTGTCTGTCTATCTATCTATCATCTGTATTTTTCTCTGGGATTGAATAGTTCCTGTAAATTCAAGAGTCTGAATCCATCGTTTCAATCCTATCTAGTGATTTTTGTTTTTACTTTCTTGCTGTGCTATCTTCGTACTGACTAAAGTCTCAATTCATACACCCACAGGCTGACATCTATTGACATCAAAGATGGCTTAAGGCTTTTCACATGGCTTTCACGTGAACTTGAATAGACTTGTGTCCTGTCTGTAAGGTGTTTCAATTGATTTTATACACTTCAGTGTGGGCCACTGACTTGAGCATATCCGACTATGAATAAATTTTTTTCTGGCCTGCAACACCCTATTAATCTAAAGACTCCTGCAAATAAAGAGAAAAGTCTTTATCTGTTGAATGTACAGAACAAATCCATGTGAAACGTTCCATAATTCATGCACAGCTATGTTGTTATTGAGAGATTCACACAGTTTTGTGTAAAAAAACACAGAGATTTTGCAATGAATAATTATAATACAAAGTATATCTGAAGTATCAGAGCACATATAATATATAGTCTTTAAAAACCAAACCCAAACATGCATTTTTCTTCCTTTTTTTTTACATTTTCACATGCAACTTCATCTTTGAACAAGCAGACTTCTTATGGTTCCAAATTATATCTATCTTGATTTTTTTAAATTGATAAAGTTTTATAAGGTCCTCTACAACAAAATGNAAAAAAAAACAAAAAAAAAAAACAAAACCAAACCTTTACTGGAATCCAAAGAGATCATCCACTGAAATACCTGGGAAAATTTAAGTGAGTAAAATGTATGGACTCCATTCAACTGCCATAACATGTATGCTTAGGCCCTTTGGAGATATTCTGTGGCAACCAGGCTCTCTGTGTAGGTCTGATACAACATTCAACTGAGAGGCTGATAAGGTTGATAAGATACAGAATTGAGAGACATTTGTCCTCTTTTAGATTGGCAACTGAAGGACAAATGGGAGTTCAAGTTCAAATCCAACTAATACTTTAATTTTGTCACATTCTACAGAATATATAGAGAGAAAAAAAAAACAAATAAATTCAACACTAGTGACTTCAAATTAAATGATTAGTAAACGAGAAAAGGGACCCCCAAAACTAGACACATGTGATTTCAATATTGCATACAGCCAGGGGATATCATGCTGAAACTCAGCAAAATGCTATCAGAAGTTTATCAAGCTGTGACATTAGGTGGCATGACATGAGTTTCATTTCTATATAGTATTTACTGCTTGTGAAATTGAGCACAAGAAAAGCCTCCAAGCTGTTGCTTACAATGCAACAGCTGGAGGAAGGAAGGTTTATATACCTGTCCATGGAAAACAGACCGTGATATGAGTCATTCTGTCAGTGAATAACCTGGCAACCGTATTTCTTAATATATCCACAGAAAACTTGACTAAAAAGTACTCCACACCTTGGTTGAAGTCCTAGCTCCACTCCTGCGAATAGGAATCTGTCATTGATTTCCCTTGGAGTCAACAGTATATGCAAGAGCGTTGGATATAACTTCTTCCATACAAAGTTTATACTGGACAACTTTTTAATTTTTTTTGCCTTTTTAACTCTAGCAGAACAAAGAGGAAGAAAGTAACAAAAATATCTGAGAATTAAAAAATGAAGTAGTCATAAGAGTTTTAAAACATCATTATAAGGTTTTTGGAGTTATTTCAAAGACATTGAAAGCAGATAATTTTCCCAGACCAAAAACTGAGAAATAATTCTGAGAAGATAGATAAGCCAGTCTTAGATGTAGAGGAGAAACAAGTAAATTTAAGTGGAAAAGTAAGGGGATAATTAGATCAGGACAGGAGATAAAATGGGCAATATTTTATTGCTGAATAAAAGAGGATCAAAGTCATCAATTGTAGCTTGATCACTTTTATTTCTTAACGGGAATTCTTAATTTGTCTTTGTCCTAGAAAAATCTGCTGTAAAGGGGAGTAGATATAAACTAAGTGAAGTCAAAAGTTCCTGTATCACTTGCTTAGTTTTCACACTTACATTTGCAAATGTTTTGTAGTATTTGGTCTTTATATGGGGCTATACATTTGAAGAGATGGGTAAAAAAAAGATAAAGAAATTTTATTTTTTTTATGCTGGGAAGAGATCTTTGGAAATGACAGAACTGGTGTCATGTGAAATTCTTAGAGGAATGCAAACTGTGCTGTCTCCTACTTTACCTGTTTATTACAAGGTCTTATTGGCGTTATGGGCAATAAAACACTATGCTCAACAGTCTTGGTTTGTTTGTTTTGAAACAATGGAAGGTTTTGTTCTTTCAATGATGAAGAAGGCTGAGGAAACCGAAAAAAAAAAGTTGAGAATGAATCTATAAGATATTAGTGAGTTGTGCATTTATGTCTTCGAAATTGTGAATGTTACGAAGGATCCTTCCCCCTTTTTTTACTGTCTTAGATGTCAGAAGTGTCATAAATATCAAGTTAAGGGGGAAAAAAGTATAAATTAATAATTTATATCCATTTAAAGGGGCTTGAGGGAACACCATTGCTTTTGACAGAAGCTAAGTAAGACTGAAGCTGCCTGGGGCTCTTTGCTTGGCTTCAATCAGATTCCTTGAAGCAAACTAACCACAGAGTCATATATATATATTCTACGCACCTAACTTTGTGCTTGATTTGCCATGGTTGGGCAATATTCAAGGGGAAAAAAATACAGTCCAAAAATGACTTGCATTTGATTTCTTAACAGTATTTTAATGTCTTTTGCTATTTGGGGCAGACTACTTTAAATAAAGACCCCCACTTTTCCACATATTTTTCTCATATTCCTGNTATCCCCATTGATTTCAGCGGTAACTACTGACAGTAAAGAAAACAGAAACAGGAAATATTTGTGAACAAATTAGTGTGAACTCTAATTTCAAAGTCAATTTTGGAAAGAGTGAGTGAACACATACTCACATTCATTGAAGCAGGAGGATTAAGATCCATGTTGTAGATACCTACATATTGGTGGATAGGATCATAGAATCACTGAATGGTTTGGGTTGGAAGGGACCCTGAAGATCCACTAGCCCAGGTTGCTCAAAGCCTCATCCAGCCTGGCCTTGAACCCCTCCAGGGATGGGGCATCCACAGCTTCCCTGGGCAACCTGGGCCACTGCCTCACCACCCTCACAGTAAAAAACTTCTTCCTAATATCCAGTCCAAATCTATCTTCTTTCAGTTTAAAGCCATTACCCCTTGCCCTGTCACTACACTCCCTGATAGAGTCCCTCCCCATCTCTCCTGTAGGACCCCTTGAACTACTGGAAGGCTTCTCTAAGGTCTCCCTGAAGCCTTCTCTTCTCCAGGCTGAACAAGCCCAACTCTCTCAGCCTGTCCTCACAGGGGAGGTGCTCCAGCCCTCTGACCATCTTTGTGGCTCTCCTCTGGACTCACTCCAACAGGTCTATGAGCTTCCTGTGCTGAGGACTCCAGAGCTGGATGCCGTACTCCAGAAGCCCAGGGCACAGGCTGATAGAAAAATTATTTATCATACCTTCAGATATTAATGAGAAACTTAAGTCTTGTTGAGGGGCTATGATTTGCAAAAAAAAAAAAACGTAAAAATAGTATCCTCTTTACAGAATCTGTCTAAACCTTAAAATCAAAGTGATTTTCATTTCAGCTCTTCAGAATGTAACTAAACAGTATAGTACAACACAGCTAATTTCTACATTTTTTGCTCATGCAGGGTTTTGCACACTGCCTGTGCTGGAAGGTAAAAACACTTTGTTGGTTCCTGTGAAATTTATAAGGCTTTTTATTACTTGAAAAGCTGCTTTTCATCCACATCACACTCTGTTACCTGCATTGAAGAGAATTTGAATACTTTCAAATATTCTTCATATTAAACTCACAAATTCTTGTATGTATGTGAAAACATCCTCCTGAAAAAATTCCTCCTGTTGGTTAAAGGAAAAGCCAGTTTTAAATACCTACATCTAGCATTTCTGGAATCTTTTTTGCTACCCAAGAAAACGGCATAACCTAATTATGATCTTTGTATACACTAAGTCTTACTAAAGAAATCAGAATTACTTAGGTATATGGCAACCACAGCTCCTGGAAATGATGTGGTATTCTTCAGATGAAGCTCATCTTTGAGACTATGGAAATTCGACTACATTTTTCATTTGTATTGAGGCTATTTTTGTGTAATTTCATAAGTGGCTTTGTTGTTATTTGTCACATCTGTTTGGTGTTCACTGATCAGAAAAAAAACAGATTCTTTGGAGGTTTTCCCAGGTCAGAGTGAAATAATTTGGAAACTGTACATAAAAGCCTGTATTTCTGTCTGTTCTGTCACTAAAAGGCTTTTGCATATTGTAAAACATGCCGTAAATTTGAAAGCTGTTTTCTGGGTTTTTCTGGGGGGAGAGGGGGTGTCTATTTTTTTTTTCTTTGGTTTGGAGAGTGGTTTGAATGAAGATTTAATAAAATGATTTTTTTAAACGTTTTTATTTCTTAGATATTCAGGGGTTTCTAGGTAATAATTGTTGTATCTTTAGAAAAACTTTTTTTCTTTTTTTTTTCATGTACTTATGGCTGAGTGAACACAGCCTGAATGCCAAGGCGTGGTGATACCCCTAACTCAGAAGGCTGGGCTGATGTAATAAATGCCATCTGAATATAACCATTAAAACCACCTGGAGGAATAAAGAACCAAACTTCCCCTTTGCACCCCCAGAAAAAAGAAAGAAGAAGATCACTTTATTGTTTCAAGCTCAAAGGGCCAACCTAACTCATTCCAAGCCCGAAGAATGTTCCCTCCTTCAGCACACACAAAATTGCACACACACATGGGTGACTCTGTAGGACACACATATGTGCCCCTGTGTAGGGTCCAATTTACTGCTGGATCCTAAAAGCACTGAGGACAGTCTTGCAGAGTTTTTTTCAGATGGGTCCAAAACTCCTCTGGATGTGCTGCCCACAGTCCGTGTTCTAAGCTGTAGTCACCGTTCAAACTAGGTGACTGGTCCAGTTGTTTCTACACATGGCATCAAGAGCAGATGGGACCCTACAAAGATGCTGCTGGTGTTCAACGCCTGTTCCTCAAAGCGGAATACAAACCCAGTGTTTGCCGTGCTTAGTGCTGGAGGAGGTTTTGCTGCCTGTGATGGTTAAAAAGTTGTCTAAAGTTATTAAAAGACATGGACTCCAGAGAGTACCTGGATTCCTGTCTCTTTCTGCAGATCTAGCACCTGAATCAGACTTGCAAGACTCTGTCTTCACCTCTTTAAGATAGAGAGCACAGAATATTCTTTTGCACTTTCATATATTTTTGATTTGAAAGAACTGATTACAAGGTGTTACTCGCTGTCTTTCATGTAATAGCCCAGAAGTCAGAAACCTTGGCCAAAAGCCTGAGAACTGGATTGCAGAGTCTCTTCAGCGTGTCTTAACAAGAATGATAACAGGCGTCTGTCTGGTGAGTGCACTAATGCCCACACCGAAAACAGAGTTCCATTCTGTGCTTACGAGTTCTATTTTATTTTTTTGTTTTGTTTTGTTTTGCTGCGGTGGGGTGGGAAAGGGAGGTTTATTGAATCTTTGCCATATACCTGCTCGTGTGAGCAGTGGCACTGATTCAGAATTGATGTTACTGGTGTCCTGGCTTCCTCCGAGAGAAACAGGAGGACAGCGCAGTCAGAAGCTTGCCAGAACACAGCTTTATTTTCTGCTTCCCCACAGTTTTAGAACTGCACATTTTGAACTACTTTCATAATTTTGGACACTTGGAGCGACATTGATCTCACCTAGCGTTAACTATTGCATAGACATCTGCCTCTCAGATCTGCTTGGCCAGGCTTCCTTTATAATTAATAGAAAAATAAGGGACTGCTTGAACTGAATTAATCCAAATGATTTCACAGATGTGTTTTAAAATTAGAAGGATCACTCAGATATGCCTGTCTACATGTATCCCATCCCTGTTCACTCAAGTTGGGAGTTCTCCTGAGTACTAATCCTTTTTTCAGCATGTCAGGATCTCAGTGGGGTTAACCCATCACAGCCTAAGGCAGGCCAACTGAGATGTGAGTCAGACTTCTGGAGACTTCTGTGACAACCTCACAGGGGCTTCAGATGCACGGCCAGCAGTCCTGGCACCACCTGGCCTGACTCTTTCCATTGCTGATCCAAAATGATGAGAGTCTGACTGGTGTCTGTGGCAGCGCTGGTGATGTCAGAAATAGTTAATACTGGACTTTTTCTGGCAGACTAAATTTATTGTTTTAAAATACACCTTTGCCACTAGAACTGTTGTACTGATTTGCACCCAAGTTCAATAGTTTACTGGATTAATTTAGGCACCCTTTGGCTGTTATTGTGATCATAAAGTTGTCTGCTACCCTGGACTTTTACTTCCTGTAATCAGTCTGATTAGCAAATTACCTTTTATTTGTATTCATGCCACTTTGAATGCCTTTGATAGAATTATGGGCTACTGTAAACAAACCCTTGTGGTATTCTTCAGTTTCTCAAACACCAGCAAACACGCAGCTGCTGAGTTTTCCCTCCTTGCATTTATTTGAATATAGTGACGTGNTGGTGTCCTGGCTTCCTCCGAGAGAAACAGGAGGACAGCGCAGTCAGAAGCTTGCCAGAACACAGCTTTATTTTCTGCTTCCCCACAGTTTTAGAACTGCACATTTTGAACTACTTTCATAATTTTGGACACTTGGAGCGACATTGATCTCACCTAGCGTTAACTATTGCATAGACATCTGCCTCTCAGATCTGCTTGGCCAGGCTTCCTTTATAATTAATAGAAAAATAAGGGACTGCTTGAACTGAATTAATCCAAATGATTTCACAGATGTGTTTTAAAATTAGAAGGATCACTCAGATATGCCTGTCTACATGTATCCCATCCCTGTTCACTCAAGTTGGGAGTTCTCCTGAGTACTAATCCTTTTTTCAGCATGTCAGGATCTCAGTGGGGTTAACCCATCACAGCCTAAGGCAGGCCAACTGAGATGTGAGTCAGACTTCTGGAGACTTCTGTGACAACCTCACAGGGGCTTCAGATGCACGGCCAGCAGTCCTGGCACCACCTGGCCTGACTCTTTCCATTGCTGATCCAAAATGATGAGAGTCTGACTGGTGTCTGTGGCAGCGCTGGTGATGTCAGAAATAGTTAATACTGGACTTTTTCTGGCAGACTAAATTTATTGTTTTAAAATACACCTTTGCCACTAGAACTGTTGTACTGATTTGCACTCAAGTTCAATAGTTTACTGGATTAATTTAGGCACCCTTTGGCTGTTATTGTGATCATAAAGTTGTCTGCTACCCTGGACTTTTACTTCCTGTAATCAGTCTGATTAGCAAATTACCTTTTATTTGTATTCATGCCACTTTGAATGCCTTTGATAGAATTATGGGCTACTGTAAACAAACCCTTGTGGTATTCTTCAGTTTCTCAAACACCAGCAAACACGCAGCTGCTGAGTTTTCCCTCCTTGCATTTATTTGAATATAGTGACGTGACACTCCAGCCAGTTGCTATTTCAGACTATGTGAGGAGTTTCCTGCCAGAAGTGGCAGCTCCAATGTGAAAAAAACATTTTCTTCTGCAAGCAATTGTATTGATTTATGGTGACAGTTGTATATTCCAATGTACCTGGAAGTCACTCAAAGGGCTTGATTACAAATAAGAGGCAATGCGAAGAGATACCTTACTTGGCAGAACACTGTGGACATCAATATGCAGGATAATGGCAAAACCTGAATTTACTTGTGCAAGCTGGATTTCTAGCAGTAATATTTTGTTCATTATTTTCTGTAACTGCTAGAACTGTATTTATCATGCTCATTATTGATTGCATTTGTAGATAAGGATTTGTATCCATCAATTATTGATTATAAAATCAGTTCTTGTTTTGTATCACCACAAACATCGCTGGTTTATTTCTTGGGGCATGATTACTGATTAAAGTTCCTCTGTTTATCCTGCACTTCTACAGTCCCTTGCAAATGCAAACCAAAGAACTATTATTCATGTTTATTCTAATATACATCTGGGTAATTTACCCATTACTAAAATCTATAAATAAAAATGTCGAGTTACCTGGCATAGGGAGAAGAACCTCAAGTGTGTGGTAGGAATAATAAATTAACTGAAGAGCACAGAGATAGGCTGTTACACCTGCAAGCTCAGCAGATAGTGTATCTTGATATACTATCAGATATCTTGACAGTATGTCTTTACTCTTTGTAGGATACCCTTGGTAAGACAGACACAAAGATGATTGCTTATTTAAGAGCTTCTAATTTTTCACACTGTTGGGATCTAGAAAAATATTCTTCAAAAGTATTACTCCATGTTCACTCTATTTTGCTCTTTCCTGGGCAATTGCTGTTGAATGTGATTTTTTGTGTTCTAATCTGTGATTTGTACGGACCCCATTCCTGAAGATATCAGTTCTGCAGCAGGATGTTCCATCAGGGGCAAAAAAAAAAGGCACCAGTTCCATCGGTCTTTCCTCCACAGTGACCAATGATATCTAACCTCTGAGAAGAATCAATATCTAAAGCAATAAGCAATGATTCACAGAATAGCTCTTGATGGATTTGACCTAGTTTTTGAGTATCCTGATCCTTTGCAAAGAAACATAGAGCCTATCAGATGGCAAAATAAAATTAAAAAATGAGGACAACAATAAGTCCAGCACACACTAGTTATATCTGTATCAGTTTGGAAATCAGGTCATCTACCCAAATGGCAAAGGCATGCTCAGCAGCTTGTATCACCAAAGTCTTGGCATTGCTATCCTGAAACTAATGCTGAAAAAAGACTGAATTTAACATAGAAAACAGCAAAGAAACCAACATGAAAATGAATGAAAACAAGAGTACGGTGAGAAACTACATCTTAAACTGAGGAACAGATTTCAGTCCCTGTTGGAAGTGGAAGGAGGTGAGACACAGAGTGGACTTGAAGAAAAAACGGTGATTGCAAACTGGTAGAGTGAGTCAACCTGTATCTTTCACCGTTGGATACTGCCATGGATTAAGAACTGAAGAAGCCAAGAAATGAGGTTGTGAGAAAAAAAAAACACACAAGAAACATAAAAACGCACTAAAGGAGAATTCGTAAATTCTAAGTCCAATAAAACTGCAGGAAGTAAAATCCTAAGGAAAAACAGCAAAACAAAAGATGAATGCCAAATCAGAGAAATCATTAAAAAGGAAAACTAAAAGGAGAATAATTATTAACAGACCAAAACTGACTTTTTAATGTTAGAAATATAAAAAACCCCAATGTGACAGGTTATGAAAATCTTTGTGTAAATTTGTAAAAATAAAATAGTCCTACCAGAAGGAAGTTTGGCAAAAGGACTCCAACTGTGTTAGAACAGATGGGCAGAGTACTTCAAAAATCCTCAACACGCCTGACTTTGTCTCGGCATCAGATTTAAGTGGAACACGAACTAGAAAAATCTCACATTGACAAGGAAGCCATAAAGATATCTCAAAAGCAAGCTGCCATCAAAATACTAAAACAACCTCATTGTGACTGGAAATAATCAAACCATAGTAAGCATCCTGAAAGCATCTTCTGCTTTTTGTCACTACCAAATTATACACGAAAAAGGGCCGGAATAGCAAGCCTGAACTCAGGGAGTGGTGACCCCCTAACCCAGTAAATATCATACTGTCAGTGCTAGTAGCAGGATGTCGCAGTTTTTGTGCTAAATGTGTGAGATTGGCCTTGGTTGGAACTTTATTTTATTTGGCTGCAACAGCAATTACATAACAACCAGGTGATCATTACTGAACTTGTTTTGGTATATCTTTGTTTACGTGATGATGTACCATCGTTACAACTTTTTTTAAGACCTGTAACTAACATATACAAGCAGCTGTACTGTGTAAAATAAACTGCTGCAGACCAGAAATTAAAAAGCAATTTACAGAAGTTCAGACTACTTGTCCATAAACAAGACATTGATGTCCAATTGTTTGTCGTTAAAGAAACGTAACTTTGGAAGCTGGGTAAAGCCCCTATTTTTTTTTAGCTGTAAAAGAATGGAGTTATGCATTTCGCCTTCCCATTATGTGTGATGGAGCCCTGCTTCCCTGGAGATGGCTGAACACCTGCCTCCTGATGGGAGGATGCCTACCTGGTTCGTCTTTGCTTGTGCATGCATCTTTTGCTTTACCTGTTAAACTGTCTTCATCTCAACCCTTAAGTTTTCTCACTTTTACATTTCCAATTCTCTTCTCCATCCTGCTGCAGGAGAGTGAGCTGTGTGGTCTCATTCCCTACCATGGTTAAACTGCAACAGGTCAATGTTTGTGGGCAAGGTGCATTGCTTGTGGGCTGCATCCTTTATTTTTCCCTGTGATAGGTACACCCCATTCCTCGCCACAGAGAGCACTGTGTACTGAATTCCACATGGATCATTTGACAGCACTCAACTTCTAACACCACCATACACACACATTAGCCTTTAACTGGTCGCCCTAACAACAACAAACCAAACACATTTGAAAGGATTCATCATTTTGTCTCCCTTTAGTTATCCTTCTCAATAACACTATAGAGATAGAAACACTGGAATTGTGTCAAGCTTCGAGCAACTTCACACACAAAAAAGGGACAAATCCTTCCTGAGAGCTAACCTCTCTCAGCCATTTGCACATTTTCTTTCCACTTACCTCTGGGAATTTAAAGCATTATAATATCATGTTCAGACGGAAGTTTGGAAGAAATTGTGATGTTATTTAAATAGAAAGAGTCAATAGACTCCTCCTCTCTTCATATTACAAAGATGTTTTGTTCAGCGCACCTGGTCTTGTGAATTATTAGCCGACAAGGAATCCAAACAATTTTTGTTAGGTAAATATTTGCTAAGTGAATATGAATAGTATTAGCATCAATTCACCTTGCAATAATAGCCCATTACAAAATATACTTTTGCTGAGATTGTATTTGCTGACTTACCCCTCTTCAGTCGTATCAAAGGGCTAGAAGGAACTTTAAGTATTGAAAGAGGAGAATGGAATCTAAAGTCCATTTCCAGGTTCTTCTATTGCTCATGGAAACAGCTAGGTAATTAAACATGTGTCCTGACTGAAGAACCACTAGGAGACTGTGATTAGAACATGCTGCTTTATGTCTAAACTAGAAAATACAAGAGACCAGGACTAGCTGACATGGAATAACTCGGGTCAATCCAATTCCTTCTCTTCATTTCCCAAAATGGGATGGCCTTATCCACACCAACTGTCTGGAGGAATCCTTGGCCCATGCTGTACTCCCAACACCACGATGTTGTCTGAGAGACACAGGCCAAGGCTGTACAAAGGAGTGTGTTAAATTTATGCAGTATGGAAGATCTATTTCATAAATAAATGAAATGCTGATGCTCAGTCCTAGCTGAGCAACTCCTTGTTTTTAACTTAGCTTGGGAAGCTGGAATCAGCTCCAGAGATCGCACCAACTAGTGGTGTTCTTTTGTTTGGTTGGGGGTTTTTTTGTTAACTGCAGCCCACTCACAGCTGTCTCATTTGAGATGCCCGAGGGTACAGTGGCTGTTCTCCCAATACCACACCAAGGAGTTCTCCAGCAGGTTCTATATCAGATTTGCAACAGCCATATCTGTTAGATGTGTCAATTATCTCCATGCTTAGGTAGATGGATTAAGCCTCTGTTCTCCATTGAGTACGGTGGGGATCTAAATATCTAACTCATGTGTAGGCAGCAATATGTAGGCATTTTCGTACAGTTAGATATCTAACCACAAACTGAATTCCAATCGTGGTTTTAATTCCTTTTCAGACAAGTCTTTCAAACACATATGTCTTGTGAAACTTCTCCCAACACACACTAAAGTTAATATTGTCATAGTTTGTCAGTCATTTAGAACCTACAGCGCTGACAGAATTCTTTGTGCACCTACATTGTATTATAGACTTCAGTGACCTATTTATACTTTTCTTTTGTTATATAGTTGGAGAACAGAGGGTGATTTAATGATTACCTATCACTATGGATTGTTATTCTACTCACTGTTCAGTTTGACATCTCACAATTTATTCAGTGCACGTTATGTGAACACTGCTGTGAGGAGAGAATTATGGACTAATGCACCACCCAAATGCTGTGTTTACAGCATTAACTAGTTTACATTCATGACACTGTTATAAGAAAAAAAATGCTACCCACTTTTTGTAAAAGAAGAACTGAAACACCAATATTTAAGGTCAAACTATCTGCCCACTTTGAATCACTAATGAAAAATTGCATTAATTAAATTACATTAGTAAAATTAATACAATTTTTTAGAATTAAAAAGTGAGCATTGAAATAATATGACTCCACGCAAAGGGACTTTGTGTTGTGCCTAAATATCATAACTTTCTCTAAAGCTTAATGTGAAATATCTTACCAGCATAATTAACAAGAATGTAGCGCCCTTTAATAATTACTTCATTGTTTCTAAACCAGGCTTTTTTACTCGTCTCATGACAGCGTTCAGAAATTAATCTTTTACTGTTTATAACCACTTCAGAGGATGAACAAATTTATTAAGAATCTTAGCAGCTATAAGCTGCAGCTGCACACATGCATTTTTTCAGCTTTCCTTCTGTCCTTAGGTCCCAGCTAAGCCTTTTCCTACAGCTAAATAAACTCTCATCTCCTAACCTGGGTATTAGCATTAGCAAATCCTACCAATATAAGGATAATACAGAAGCAAAGTAACATGTGCTGGATGGTTTATTTATCAAGATCCTTTTATTAAAAATAGAATCATAGAATGGTTTGGGTTGGAAAGGACCTTANGGAGCCTTCTCTTCTCCAGGCTGAATGATAAGTAAATAATAAAATTATACATACATCTATTACTTTAAAATTAAAATAACTGTGGTATTTTTCTGATCATTACTATTTCATTAAAATAGTTCAGAATGCATAAAACTAAATTTCTTTCAGAATTTTCTTGTTCTCTGTGTTGTTCGTAAAAAACTGCTGGGGGTATGGAATACGTTAGGATCCAAATATGTTCACTCCATAAGTCTATTTATTATCTATATAACTAACTGTACACATACAGGTCTCATTATAACCTCCTCAAATGGATTGAATAAATGAGTAGAAATATTTATTTTTCTTCTTCAAATGTGTGTTATATTATTAAAACTAAGAAGGGACTTGATTCTAACTCTTATTTCGGAGGCACTACATAAGGAGTTTGCCCATTCAGAGAAAGCAGAGAGAAGAAGGGAGCATTATGTAGAGTTGCACTGAGAGCTTGCGTTTCTCTGTTTAAGTTTGTTAAAGTTTAGAGAAATGTGAAATGAAGTAGTCACAGAGAACAAAGACCCAGTGAAAAAAGAAAGGACAGGTTTTCTTTCTGCAACTCATGGGAGCATGACATTATTTGCAGTAGAAGGAACAGATCCTATGGCTCAGGAAAGCAGAAACTTTTTGTTACAGTTGACCTAAATTTCACTCCAGATACTCTGATGGAGAGAGAAAAGATATGTTAGAGTCACATTGATATGTCAATTGGACAAAAGACACAGAATGTGCACCAAGTGCTAAGCTGAATTTTGAATAACCTGATAATAACAGTTTCATTAAATATTTATTGTCTCAACTTTTCAACAGAAAAAAAAAGATAAGCAAATTATTAGAAAATAAATAATTTGGGGTTTGACATTTGAAAAGATTGATTACTGGACAAGTCCCAATCCGTTGTAAATTTGACTTAGAATTGTAGCATTTTTGAGATTTAAGATGTAAAGCATTAATGCTAATGGCAAAAAAACCCGAAAAGTTCGGAGTCCATGAACTACAAAACAGATGATTCCTACGTGGATATATCAGTGTACTCGAGGGTGGAGAATTGTTTCACTGGCATATTTTTCCTGTTGGTTACATCTTGTACAGCAGCTCTGGTACAAATGACGGTCCAGAGAATATTGTTCTTGTGGTGTAGCTTATATTTATGGTTAGAAATTATTTCTACATTAGAGATTTTGCAGCTTAAATAGAAAACAATGAAAAATGGAAGAAGAAAAGAGGAAAAAAGAAAGTTTTTTGATTCATTTATTGTGTGGGCAGCTGAAACTTAGACTGAATGACTGTCAAAGCTTCCAGAGAAATGTGTTGATGTCTAGAAATGAACTCTGTCTCCTGAATGTCAGTTTAGTACCTTTCAATAAGACCATTAAGTATGAAGAGTCTGAAGGCAATCCAAAGAAAGTGATCTGAGGCTATAAAAACTGGTGCAATGGGGAAATAAACGAGAAGATAAAATAAACAGTGATTCTGTTGCTGAATCCTCAAAGAAAGCACACAATAGCACTGGAAATTAAATTCATTCATTCACGGGAGAAAGGAAGAGATGGGCAGCATCAGGGTAAAGGGTGGGATAACATCCTCCCAGTACAAAAAGCAATTCAATACTAAACTTATCTGAATGCCTACACTATTTGATAAAGTGTTCTTTTAGCTACACAATGAATGTGAAATATATGCTGGTCTAGATTTTTTTTAATTTATATTTTTATCATGCTTATCTAAGCCTATATCATATCAATCAAACTCAACATTGATGCGACAGGTAACAGCATCTTGCCTTACAACATTTAATTAGTAGCATTTAAGGAATGTATTTCAGAAAATGATACTATAAGATTGATTGGCATTGTTCTACACACAATAAATCTTAAAGAGATGGATTCCATTTGAATCTTATAACTCCAGCCTTTTCATTAAATTAAGATCAATCAAGATAGTCATCTTATATATAAAGAAGGAATGGAATCATCAGATATAATAAAAAGTGAAAGAACTATACTGTCAGAGGCACGACTTTTTATTTTTCAGAGCAAGAAAACACTAGTAACTGCAGAATTAAAAACTGGAGATGCAGAAGTAAAAAGTATCTAATAACTCAGTATTAGAAATAGCACAAATTCTGAACTATTCCATTAAGGTAATAGAAAGACATCAAAAATAAATTATTCCAGGTACAAAGGCAAGAGAAAAACAAGTTAACTGACATTTTTCAGGAAAGCCTAGCTATGCACACATTTTTCTTTCTGTATCTCTGAATCAAATGCATATTATTGTGACGACACTACAGAGATACAGCCAGTGCTTATTTCCCTTTCTCTCACTTTCTATACTCAGAACCTGTGAAAGCAGCTTCAGCTCCGAAGTGATGCTGAAGAAGAAAGGAGCAGGTGCAGGGACCCATGTCTGGTCACACAGCCTTTTTTCTTCCTCCGAGGCAGGGCTGAGCAAGAGCAGTCATCTTGCCATATGGCACCTTGTCCCAGGGGAGCAGGAGAGAATTTAGGTCCTGATTCACTGGCCTTTGAAACGGCTGGTAGTCATTTAACTGATCTTGGTAGGTGAGGGACTGAATCTTTTAATTACTGTCCATCAGTCAGAGAAGAAAATTAAAAGGGCAGGATTTTATTTTCTTGGCTGATGGCCAAAATGGACTGTTGGCAATATGAAAACATAGGCATCTGCTCTCAGAGACTATTTTTGATGTCCTGTGCCCTGTCTTGGATTAGCACTGTAGGCATCCAATTAAAACCCTCAGTCAGAGGGTTAGAAGCTTTATTTTGGGTGGTGGTATAACACTTTGGTCATAAAAATATGGTGGCATAAACTCCATGGCTGAGGATTCAGAGCTGAAAGAGAGCAATATGTACAAGCACCGGAGGGCAGGAACATTTATATCACAGCATACAAAGCTTTAAAAGTGTCAGCAGATCAGGCTCTGTTTTCCTATCTATGCTTCTATGTGCAATTTACGTGTCTGAATGTAGCTCTCCAGCTATCCTACTGCTTAATATGTGTTTAAATTTATGTTTAGGAAGATTGATCTTTCAAAATCTATTGTATTGTTATGCTAGACATAGCACCTAATAAGTAATGTGGATCGACCCTGGTGAGCACAAAAGGCAGGCAATCACAAGTACTTCAGTAATTTAAGAACTCCCATCTCTTATCACATTTCAAGACATAGCACCATAAATTATTTAGAAATAAACTTTTAGTCACTCGGGATAAAAATAACTTATTTCTGATTAAGTGTGACCCTCACCTTGCTGGACAAGAAATTTCACGCTGCAGTGCCTGGTTCAACCTCACCAGAAGGAACAAACAAGGGTAACCCAAAGCCATGAAAATTCAGCTGAGCATGCTTTGCCCAAACTCGTAACCTTCCTTTTGTCTATACCATACCAGCAGCCATAACACTGCGCTGTCCCTGCCCATCGACAACACGATTCTGTGCATAGGGAGAACAGCACATACTACGTGCACCATGTATGCCTCCCTTTGCTTCTGGCTAGCAAATCTTTACTTTGTCCACGATTTTAATAGATAACTGTTCCTGACCCTCAGGCTGTCTCTGCCTCATTGTCTGCCTGTTTTCCTTCTAAATAGAAAATGTGTCACATATGTCTCAAACGCTAAGAGGGATGTTATTTGGTCTTGTTGCAGTCTCAGTGAGAATAACCTTCTCAGAAGGATGAAACAGCAAACAAAGAGGAAATGACACAGCTCTCTTTTCCTAGCGCTCGTTTGTATCTGTTAGTGAATTAGGCAGCCTTGTGAGAAATCTTTATGTGTGTACGTGGAACTATGAAAGTCTTATTTATGGCTGCCTACAAATAACAGTAATGCCACAAGCACATTTTTTCCTGAATTTTTGTCAGTGTTGACAATTTTGAGTTGAATGTACTCTGCTCACTGCTGGTATCGACACCTTCTTAACTATGGATGGATTTCAGTAACTATTGTTTTCACAAAAGCTTAGTTTCATAGCAGATTTTTTCAGAGGTGATCTGATAAATCTCATTATTTGTATTTATGTCATATCTATCTGGAATTTTTTTTACTATGTCTTTCTGTGCTCATTTAATTTCAAATGACAATCATATTCTTTTGGTTTTATAAGGTATAGAATAAAACACTAAATTTCAATTTTAAGAACTTTTTTCTTAAAACATTGATTTTTTTTCAGAAATTAATATAGCATCTTATTTGTCCTTCAAAGCTAACAAAACTTAACTTAGAAGGACTTTTTTTTCCCCTAAAAATAACTTTAAATTTACTCTGGATAGTTAAGTGCTTTTAGAACATATTTTCCCTATTTCTTTTTAATTAACGGATCTTCTACAAAATAATAATGAATACTTTTGACAAAGTAAATCTCTAAGTTAGACATCAATTAGAATTAAGTACAGCCTGAATTTTCAAATTTCTAATTTGCATAGTTTGAATAACAGTCACTTACAGTGAAATAATGCAAAGCCTGAAATATCCTTATGCAAATAGCTCAGAACATTGCAAGTCACAGACAAAACATTAAAAAAAAAAAGAAAAGAAAAAAGACATGGTGGTTATTTCTTGAATGTCATGGTTAATTTTAACCATTTTATCTATTTGCTCATAGATATGTTTTGATCACTAGAAAGGTCTCCGAATGTACTTTCTATAAGAAAACGGAGTCCAGTTCATGAGATGGCTCTTAGAATTTCAGAAATCATTCTGTGGAAGTGGCTGTTTCTCCATTAACAACGGGAAACCAGAAAACAAGCTTTCCTAGACCTTTGTCAGAGGCAATCCTGGTCAAAATGGTAAGATTACACTGGACTATGTATTTCAAATAACTAGTAGCATACACCAAAACCAAAACCGGTACGCAGCATATACAGCGTGTCACAAGGAGGTGTGTTTTATACATATATATTATCCCTTTATGCTTCCCTCTTTTTCTCTAAAATAGGGGTAAAATTGCAAGGAGGGGGAGTACTACAGGTATTACAAGAGCTCTGATGGCAATCATAGCTGAAGAGTTGGATGATAGTAGCATCCATGTGTAGGAGAAAAAGCTGCAAACAAACAACATATTTTTCCTCATCTCTAGTTTACATTTTCAGTGGTAACGCAGGTGAAAGCACTTTAATAATGAATCCGTCAAGTCTAGTGTTTGTTGAAAGCTGTTCCATGTGGAGGAAGAGTGCCTTAATCATTGTCCTTATTCTTTTTATTCACCCTTATGAGAATGAATATTTACTATATTTATATTTAATACGGTGAAAAAAGCAAACAGACAGATGAAGAGCAAGACTGCAGACTTTACAAAATTCTGCTGGGATCAGGCAACTGGTTCTTTCCTTATCCTCTATAGAAACTTATTCAAATTAGTGGGAAAACTCATGGCTGTGCTCCATTAGGTTTACAGAATCACAGGTCTTGGAAGATCAGAAACTTTTGTCCTTGAATGCATTGGTTCCTCCACATTGCTGCTACAGAGCTCATGCTTCATGACAGAAAGAACAAGGAACAGTAGGATGCCACTGAGTGGCTCTTCCTGCTGGTACTGCTTTTGGTGTCATCAACGATCCCACAACAGCAAGCACCAAGGAAAGGCCAGTTCCCTTCCAGGTCTCACAGTTTAAATTAGGTAACAGTCAAATTAACCACAGCAGCCTCTTGTTTAGAAAATAGGTCCGCTGGAATTCTGCTCCAGTTTCTGCTGGTTTTGGAGCTGTGCCTGTCCATGCACACGTGATGCTGCTGCCTTGTTCCTTCTGCAACTTGCTGCAGAGTGGTCTGTTGGTCTGTTTAACTTCAAAATCACGGTAACAGCCAGCCATCTTTTTGTGTCACACTGACAAAACCACTGATTTTCAGTTTACTGGCATTATACGTGTTTACGGGAAATAGATTAACCCGACAATTTCCTTCCCCTTTTGTTTGCACAAGCAAACCAGGCAAAACAATCACTTGAGATAAGCTCCAGGAAAACTTTGCAGAGGAAATGGGCTGAGTATTTTAGAAACGTAAGTAATCACCAGAAACCTCATCCTGGAGATATAAACTCCAAAATATTTTTCTGATTCGAAGTGCATCTACAGAAACCAAATAAATTTTCTTGAATTAATAGCAGTTTTCTGTTGAGAGACAACAGGATCCTTGCAGTATAATTTGATGTACAGTCAAAGAACGTCAAGTGGTTGACCTTTTCCAAATCTACAACCAGTTTACAAAATTTAGGCAAAACCCCCAAAGAGTTCGGCAGAGAATTTGCCTGGTAAGCTTGTTTTGTCCATATTAAATTTGAATGTTTTGGAAATCTTATTAATAGCCTTGAAAACACTGAGTTCAAAGTTTTTAACCGTTCACTTACCTTTCGGAGAGAGTGTCTACTCTTAGTCACAGAGGAAAAAGAAGTAAATACAAATATAATTAAAAAAAAAAGCAGAAATACTTCATGTCTTTTGCATAGCTAGATTTTTGGATCTGAAGGTTGCCAGTGTACATATCTGACAACGTAAACATTCTGCAAAATGTTTCACAATTAACTTGAAATACAGGTTAACTCTAGTCGAAAAGAAAATTACTCTCTAATTACCTTTGTAATCTGGTTACAAAATGCCTGCATACAGCCTCATCAACCAAAATAATAACAGACGTTTTTAAATCTTGTGTTTGAACATCTGTGTCTCTATTTGTAACACAGACTATATTTATACACATTTGTTAATGATACAGAAACAGTGCAGAGTGACCATAAAACATTTATTAAAACTTTGTCAGCTGCTTATGTAGTAATGCTGCCACGTGTTTTCCACTTACAAAACCAAAAACTTTAAACAAAAAGTGAATTCAAATCGCTGTGCTCCTGCCTCTGTATCTAGAAGATGATTGTGTTTCATTTAGTGAAATGAACATCTGCAGGTAGCTCAACCAAATAAATGCAAATCTTTGCTCCAACGGTATCAGAAGTTTTTACACAGGATATATATATATATTTTTAATTTCAATTTCAAATGGGATAGAGAAAATTTGCTGCACATTTGGTCCCATGACCAAGATGTAAGAGATCAAAGTGCATAAATGTTGATATTTTAATTAAAAATAAAAACTTGTCCAGAGGTGATTAAAGTAGAATTCAATGCTTGCTGGTAAGTTGTGAAGATACTGTTATACTTCATCTCTCTGCTGAGATGTGAAGAACAGATAAATTAAGGTTAAATCATCAAATGGTCATGGACATTCAACCTGGAACTACTTTAACATACTAATAGAACAGTACATGGTTATTTTTGATCATAAATCCTCAGCATTTTCCAGCCTCCAGACTGACCATGCAGCACATGATCATTTGAACACTTGAAGTCTGATAAGCCACAAGTTTCTGTAGAAAACCTCCCAGTTTATTCCACTTCCAGTGTGTTAGGTCATTCTGCAGCGTTTTCAGGAGACACGAACTGGATCTCTCATGATGACCCTGAACCGGAAGATGTGCCCCAAGAGTGTCACCGCTGTGCTCCAGCTGCACAAGTGTCCAGTCCCCGGGGACCAGAGTGCACCAGCGGTGAAGCAACACTCCTGCCTCACACACAGAATCCACGCTGGGTTACCAACACCCAACATCTGCCAGGCCCGGAGGCATGTTCCTCGTCATCTGCGGTGCCCGTACTGGCAGGAGCAACGAACCCTCCAGCGATACAAGCAGTGGAATCTAGACAGCCGATCAAACAGCGGTGTTTATATCAAGATGGGAGGAACGGCTTTTCTGTGCTGTGTACATTTTGGTTTCTGGAATTTGCTTGGTATCAAACAGAACTGCTAGTTCATTAGTCAAAACTGAAACTGTAAACATTTTCTTCTCTTCTTGTAGTCCCCTACCATAGCTGTTACATTCCAACTTGTTTAATAAGTAGGACAGGAGCCTTACTTACAAATAATATTTTCCCTAAAAAATTGTGATTTCTTTTCAGAACACTACCTTGTTCTGTGAAAGATTCAAGATCTTGGAGGGGGAAGGGATGGGGAAGAGTGAAAAGTTTTATCTTGCTTAGGTTTAGTAATGTAAAAACTGAACATCTACTCCAGTCAAATTTTCTAAAGAGAAATGAAGTATCACAAAAAGGCAAATAATTCCATCTGTATATCTTTTTCAAGTTAATATAGAGAGAACCTACACGTCTAGCTTAGACTAGAAACGTATTTATAAGAGATAAATTCCAGTTCATGTTATCATGCTATTAAAAAACTGGTTAGAAATGCATAAAGCAAAGGATTAATTATTGATGAGAAGTGTTGATTCTAGGGTTTCAGATTACTGAATATTTTATTTGTTACATAATATATTCTTAATTATGAAAAAATAACATTGCAAAAATTATTATATAGTATACTAATGTAAGCATTAATATGTTCATATATATACATCCGTTCTTTTTAATATCTGAATTTTAACAAATGTACCAAAGAAGTTTGCTTGCTTTGGGAGGGGTTTTACTTTTTTCCCCTCTAGACTATCAATGTGAAATATTTAGCTCAGCAAACAGTTAACATTTCATCAAAGATGTCACAAAAAGTCAAACATTAAAACTTATTAAATAATTTCTATTTGGAGATCTGTAAATGCTATTGTCAATGCATAATTGCTGTTTTATAAGAAATGTCAAAAAATATACAGCCAGCTAAATCACAGTATTTTCCATCTTCACAGTCTTCATCCTGTCTGCAGAAACCTGCTTTCAAAAAAAAACTGAAAAGTGTTGTGATCTATTTTTGTTGTGGTTTTAAAACCAGACAGTGGAGCAATATGAAAGGAGAACCCCAGCAAAGGTGCTTTAGCTTCATTGTCTCACTTAAAGCAAAACAAACAAACAAACAAACAAACAAACAAAAGGTGATCAGTGCAATTATTGACCACCTACAGCATTCTTCAGAAGGAAGTATTCCAACATAATAGGCAATTCAACACTCAATAAGAATTGTCATCAGCATGCACAAGGGCAGCAAGTGACATTAACGTATACATTACTAATTTAGTCATCGATTCAGAGGAGCTGAAAAGAAATGTTCCACAAATCTCTGCTTTGGGACTGTAATTATAGGCTATATTTTATTAATATATACAAATATGTATTTGTATTCATTATAATTAGCCATAATAACTGCCTGGCATTTTTTCATAAGCTGAATGCTCCTGTGTATATATATGTAGGATCGGGCTGTCTGAAATACATGGAAAAGTACACATTCAACCTGTAAACCAAAGACCAACACAGCCAGATGTGTTCTCCTTCTGAACACCAGCATATGGGATCCTCAGCGAAGACTGTGCTCGTGAAAGCTATTTCCAATAAATCACAACAGCTCGTTTACATCATGTAAAAGTATTGCATGGTTCTGATGTGAGATTTATTTTGCATTTTCAAAAGCAGAAAGAAAGTACAGCACAGAGCAATGTCGCATTAGATGTAGGCAATGGGATAATTCGTCAAGTAATTTGTCCACACCAACCCATAGGGACTGAAAGTTAAAAACATAAAAGAACAATCTGTCATTGCTTGTTTATGTGGAAACAAAAAAACCAATCCTATATTAAATAAATCACTGCAAATCTAAGAAGAAATTAGTATGCTCGGTCAGGAGTTCCTTTTTGGCATTTAGCAAGTGTGACTGGCTACACGAACACCAGCTTTGCCAGCTTACCAGAACCCTTCATCACCCATTAGTTTAGTCCATGTGTTCATTGATTACCGAAAAGCATTTATTCTCTTTGCTTCTTAGATATTCCACATACGGACCACTCTCTGCAAAGCAGTATTTCTTAAAATCCATTGTGAATTTCTTCCATTCAGAGCAATGTTCTTTACCCAAAAATAATCTCCTCTATCTGGTACCATAGGGTATAACAGACCACCTAACTCAGTATTGTATTAACCTTACCTAAAATAAGTATTTCTGCCTTTCCAATCTCAAACTCCTCTCGGCATCTAAAATACATTGTGCTTGTAGCATCTTTTTCAGAAAAGTCCATTTCTGTGGACTGGAACTTGAAGGTTATGTTCACTCTTTGAAGAAAGATAACTACTAATCTGGAGACAATAAAGATAAAACCTTTTGAACGATGACTTGAGTTTTGTTTCTATAGCCACATCTCTATGAGTACACTAAGCCCTTGGCAGTGATGCCGGCTGGCATGACACAGCTTGTGCCAATCTATCCTCTCAAAATGCTGTGCCCACATCCCCACTGCTGCCTGGCACAGGCCCCAGCAGGGAACGTATCCTGGGGGCATCTCTGGGCATCCACCCATATGAGTCGGCAGGGTTATGCAATGCTCCCCTCCTCTTTGGCACGTCCTGCATACCTGGAGGATTTAAGGGGCCCTATGCCCACATTTTCACAGGAGTTTCTGTTGAATGGTCCCCCACCCTGCCTTTGGCACACAGGGACACCAGACACCCCATAATGGGTGCCCTCCTCCTTCTCCATCTCCCTCTTCCAGTCCCATGTGCCTTGCCAGCAGACACTGAAAACATGTCCCCAGAGCTCTCCCAGGGACTGACTTCTTTGTCTGGTGCAATTGCAGCGGAAGCATGGAGAAGTGCCCTCGTGGCAAAGAAAGCCCAGAGCGTCCTGGCCTTTACTGAGAAAAGTGTTTTCAACAGGTTGAGGGAGGTGATTCTTGCCTTCCTAGATTATTGCTACTTCTGTTTGCTTTTTTTTTTAGAAAATAAGGAATTATTTATGCATTTTCTATTTACACTGCAAGCTTCAGGAGTCTGGCAGATTCAAGAGCTGAATGTACTACAGAATTGAAAAGAGACAATACTGATAAAGCCAAAGGAAAAAAAATAGCAAAAAAAGCAAAAATAGGAAAAGTGCAATCAGTGTAAATTCTGCTCTTATTAGTGTATTATTTCTACTTCATTAAAAAGAAATGTTTCATTTACTTTTGGAACTAAATGAAAATTCTGTGATGAAACTTAAAAAGGCTTGTCTGTTTTAAAGAACAGGTATATGTGTGTGTATATATATGTATATATATATATATGTAATTAGTAGGGTTGCTATTAAATGAAAGGCTTTCCAGAGTTTCTGACACATCTAAATGAGCTTGGTTGGAAATTTCAGTGAGCTTGCATCAATACGTGGTCTCCAAATAAAATGGAGGCATTGTGATAAACCTCAAACCAACATCTATCTTCTTACTTTGTTTCAGCTGTAAAGCTTTGAAGCGAGGTAATTACATGAAGACTAAGATGCATACTTCTGAAAATTCATGAAGTGAAAAAAAAAAAAGGGAATCTGCTCCTGTAACATATTCAGTGATGCTGTTGGATGTTCTCTGTCACCTTATAACCGTCACAGGCTAAAAGTGCGGCTTTACAGACAGGGAGCAAGCTGACCCACGCTGATCCTAAATATCTACTGCACTGGCTGTGCCACACGGACACAAAACTGGTGTGTGAATTTCCTTCTGAATTATTGTGTTTTTAATACTGGGCATATCTACAAACACGTTCAAACTTGTTGCCCGCAGTACCAAGCGCAGGTAGGATTTCTTTCACCCAGGCTATTTCGTGTCCCTATCCATATTATCAGGTGTATCACTACAAGCCCTATAGTTTTCCAGCCTTTCAAAAGCTGCAGGATTTCCATCTGTCCAATGGACTTCTCTATTTACATTCTTGGCTAACTAAAGGAGCCTAGCCCATTTTCTCTAACAAAGACCAGGAATCATGTGCTGTATAATTGTGAGGCTCAACTGAAGTGTAACTAAAGTTCCTCTCCAAAGATCCTTCACCACATGTTCTCTACCTATCATTCCCTGTATTATTTACTATTTTGTAGGTTTAATTGAGGCATTTCTTACACCCAGATGGCTTGTTAGCCTGGTGGTAAGTACCTTTGTAAGAGACTGAACTCGGGTTTTCAGTGCTAAGGTGATGTATTAAAAACTTCTTGGCTCGATGGATGGTTTTGCATTTACATGCTTCATGTTGATATTTCAAAATATCTCTCATCATATCTAACAATTTCTAAAACAAAGGTGGGATTTAACGGATGTGAGTGGCAACATAAATTTGGCATCTCCTGGAACAAAATATACAGAAATCTTCTCAGTGAAATATACAAAAATTTGTGTGTTTCTGAATACAATTGCCTTTTATTTATGTTCCAAGAATAGGCAATACGTAATTGACATAGCTTATTTTTTAATCTTTTGCTTTATTTCCTTACCTTTCTAGCAATAACATAGCGTAGCAGAATGATACCAAAGCTTACTATTTATCTGCAAGTGTTTCCTCAATAAATAATTATTGTTTGAAACCTGTGGCACACTTATAATAAGTAATACGATACACAGAAGAAGAGATCTGTTAAATATAGATGAAATACTATCACATTTTGGCATGTATTATAAAACCCCTAATCATTATTGTTCATGATTTCTCAATATTCTCATCTGAAGATAATTTCCCCTCGTATTTTCCCTTCAGCCATGGAATTAATTAACAGCAAGGCAATACTAGGTAAAGTACAAAAAAAATGTTATTGTGACCACAAAGCATACAGTTCATTTTTATATTCTTCAGGGCAACTATAAGAGGGACAGGAGATTCTGGCATATACTTTGTTTTCTCAAGAATCAATAACATTTTTCAAGAAGCAGTTTTATGTTTAGGATAGTCAATAAATATTAACGTTTAATGACTACAGATTAAAAAAAAAAAAAAGAAAAAAAGGGACAAATCCTTCATTATTGTACTGGATCTGGCTGCAATGGAGTTAATTTGTTCATACCAGTTTGTTCAGCTGTGTGATACATTCGTGACCAAAACAGTGTTGATAGCACACCAAAGTTTTATCTGTTGCTGAACAGTGCTTGCACATCATTAAGGTCTCACTCTGCCCCCCAAGTAAACTGGAGTTTGGCGAGAGGCTTGGGGGGACACCACTGGGACAGTTGACCCCAGCTGACAAAAGAGAGATCCTACAACATATAGTATCATGCCCAGCAATAAAACCGTGGGAAGCAAGCAAGTGACTGGGTGGGGACTTACCTGCC